>JAAAKQ030195344.1:7833-19462 GCA_010016005.3 Zanna intricata
ATTTTGACCATTACTGAATCCATTTTGACTAGTTTTGTTTCATTTTAAAAAATGTGTCTATGTAATTTAATAGGTGTAAAAGATCTAGGCATGTTGGCACATGTAGCCATGTGGTGTTCATATCAGATTTTTTTAATATCATATTAACATTGTTATAAATGGGGAATGGTTGGAGAAGCAAATTATGTCACTCTTGAATTTATTTTGTGTTTGTAAAATTTTAGTTAAAAAAATGGTTGTATTTTTCTGATACTGAAACATGTGAAGACGATATAAAGTGATATTTTTATTTGCAATAGACTATTAAATTTTACTCTAGGAAAATTTTATAATACATAATGTAATTTTATTTATGAGATAAGTGTAAGAAAATTTTATTTTATTTGAATTCATTTATTTCTATCTATTTTACTTGTAAACAGTAGAGTTTTTCTTGCATTTTTTAATTTAATGAGTGTAATTAGTGAAAATCTTTAATGTACACTCTGATGAAATTCCTTATTTATCATTTATCTTGATCAGTGATTGGTAACTTCTGATCAGTGACTAGAGAATAGAACTTGTCTGCTGTTTAAATAACAAACCAAAGTATTCTCATTTTAACTTCTGTTGTAATAAATCTGTCATAAATGAAACACATAATTTAAGTATACATATGTAATTATATGAGATGTGATAAAAAGATAATGAGAATTTTTTAATTCTCTTTGTGATGTCTTTTTGACTTAGACTTTTTCCTTTAAGATGGCAGTACTCTTTATAAAATTTATCAATATTTTCAGCCATATTAAATGGATTTTTCAAATGTAGTTGCTGATTAATTGTGTTATATTCAGTTATGAGTAGTATTTAATTTTTTTTTAAATGATGAAACAAAGGATTTGCATTAAATTTTGTGTTAAAAAGGAATAAAGTGCTGTAAACATCACTTCACGGCATTTAAAGATGACAAAAGAGTGGACATCCTAATACCTCAGCTGATGAAAATATCGTCAAAATAAAAGATATTGTGATTAATAATTGTTGATTTGATATTAGAGAATTTGTTGAAGAGGTGGAAATCTATTATCGTTCATGTGAAACAGTTTTGACTGACTTTTGGGTTGTCACCAAATGGCTTTGATGCTTTAAAAATAAATTGTGATGGCCCTGAAAAGGGCTGTTGTCACCAAATGGTTCAATAGGTCATGATGATTTAAAACCTTATTGTAGCCCTGAGAAGAGCTGTTTGTGGTTTCTGGAGTGGTGGCCCTGAGAAGGGCTGTTTTTGTGTTAGTTCTGAGAACAGCTGTTGAGTCCAGAAGCTGGTTCCTGACGAATATACGCGACTCGCATATACTCGGGAAATTGCAGTTCATCCATTGAATACAGACCGGGCTTCCCCTTAGCAGCAGTTGGGTCCCCACTACAGTGCGGCAGTGATGGTCCCCAGAGCCCTTGCAGTGTTGGGTTGGCATCAGTCATCTTTCATGGAACAGCCGAGGCGGTTCTCCCCAAGCAATCCCACGCTGGGCTGGCTCCTGCTGCTGAGTCTGCTGGCCAGGACAACTGAAGCCCAGCAAGTAGGAAGTTAGTGTCCATGCCCAGCAAGCTGGAGTAGGAAGTTGCGTCCATGCCTAGCGGCTCCCTCAGCAGGCCGGCCTGGTCTGTTTCTCCAGCAGAGATGTTGCATACACTGGGTTTCCTACATTGAGCTGGCCAGGGAACTTCTTCTTCTTGGTCTCCTCTAGGCAGTGGCATCGATGAATGGAAAATTCACTCTGTTGCATGCTCTTTTATTGCAGCCTGTGAATTGGTGGGGCTGCAGTGCTGCTATGGTGAGAGATCTATGTGGTCAGCTATGTAGCAGGAGTGACGCTTGTCCAAGCCTAAGTGTGTAATGTATTCCCACTGATATCTGAGCTGCTACCGCATTGCGTCCGCTGATGTTAGGTTAGGCATACATGTGGTAACAGGGTATAAAACGAGTTGCAGTAAAATTTATTGCAATACTGTTGAACTGTAACAAAATCATTACAAAACAATTGTTAGATGAGATTGCTAATAACTCAACATTTTTTTGATGCATCATGACAGGTTATAAAATGAAGGTATGTGGTTGTGATATCAAAATAAAGATTCAAATATCATAATGGAAGCTTTCTGAACAACTAAGATCTATAAAAGTGCACTGAGTTCAGTAGAATATTAATGTTCTCTTTATTGTTTTTTCAATGACAAATGGAGTTGCTCATTATCAGTTTTCAGCACAAGATCAACAAATAGTATTATTTAATTTTATGTAGTTTATGTGAGGCAGTTCGAAGAAAATGATCCCAAATGTGGGCAACCATTTCTTGGATATTGCACTGTGATTATGCTCCAACTCTTACTTCACTTTTAATTTGTGATTATTTAGCTAAAAATAAACACATACGGATGCCATAGTATATGTAAGCCTGGATAACTATAATATCAGTAAAGAAGAATAGCTAAAATCTTTTTAATAAAAATGAAAATTCTCATTATTATTATTTTTTATTACTATTACATCTCATATATAACATTATTCTTACATTTAAGACTTAAGCTACACAACTTTGTTTTTTGTACAGAAAGTGAGGCTCAAGATTGGACTGCCTCACATAGCATTTGTACTGAGGGTGCAACCTTTGCTTTACATTTACCATTCTCAGTGGAAGAGGGTATTGCTGAACCAGTTGGTCAGTTGTCCTTATTCTGTGACATGCAATTTCAAATAGTTTCAATATATTCTAACAAATTCTAATATAAAAATGATTTTAATTTGTTGGGCTACTATTTTTATTCTAATGGCTCTTATTAACTATTTCTGAGTTGGCTTGCATGTCATTTGCTTTAAAAAATATTTTTGTGAATATTTCTCCTAAGAGTTCTTGATTGTTAACCTTTTTAAACTAATTTATCTATTTAGTAATCATAGTAAGACAGCAATAAAATTAACAGTACTAATATAGTATTATTATTTATATACAATAGTATATAGTTTGTAGATATATTTGTGTACTGTACTGCTGTAATAACATTATAAACTTTTGTACATAATTAATTCTTTGTGTTAACAAAATTTACATTTATTAAATTAAATTAATTTACATTAATTTTTGTTATAAATTTTACAGTAAAAAACAAGGTAAATAAAAAAATAAAAATACATACTATTTTACAATTGCTTTATTCTTGATGAACAGATGCATTTTGATATAATACTGAACAAACTCAATGTTCTACTATTTTAAGATCTTTTCTGTAAAGTGGTCTTTTTAAGATCTTTTCATTAGAGTATCATTCTGCCATTACATTGCCATATGGCATTTTTCATTCAGTACAAAATTTCCATACACAGCTTATGTTATGAATTACATCTCTAAAAAAAACTTCTTTGTGATTCTCTTATCAAATTAAATTGTTGTTTGTATGTATATATATTTATACACACACACATACGCACACGCACATGCACACGCACAAGCATATGGATGTGCACATGTGGTCAAATTTGGTTAATATAAATATAAATCACTCATTAGAACCTTACAATATTCTTAACAATCAACACTAATTCAAATATAACATTCTGTAACTTCATGTTAAATCAAAAAATTATTCCCTCTTCCTCCTCAACTGCATTTAATAACTACACTCTTCTCACTGTTCTTCCTCCACTACAGCTGTTGGAAAACTAAGCCTGTTATTTCAGTAAAACTTACTAGGTACATAAAAATATAAAAAAAGTGTATCTGTTCATGAAGAAAAATTTAGTGTTATAATTTATCTGCTATATTTATTTTTGTTAGAATTTCCATTTCAGAATTTCTACATAAAAAGCCACAAAAATGATTAGTAGAACATATTACACAATAAAACATTTGATTACAATATAAAATATATATAAACAGCCATACACTCCTACAAAAGAATGATATATTATAGAACATATTACTTGATAAAGCTTTCGATTAGAGTACAAATTATCCAAAGATATTTAAACAGCTGCATACTTCTACTACATTAAACTGTACAGCAGGTCTCATACTGCCCAAACAGTGCACCATCCATTTTATATATCTTATTTATGAAATTTATGAATAATCCTTGGTGTGATTATTATTGTTATGAGAGTAGGAAAAAATCCAGTTAATGAATATAAAAAATTAAAAGAAAAATTGCTTTGTTTTTAATAGAAATGAAATTCTACTTTGCTTTCATTGGATTTGAGGAACATTAAAGTACTTAATGGAATTATATATCAGTTTATTTGTAGTTATTGTAGTTTTTAAGATTTTTATTTTTTATGTTTTGAAAATTACTCCTTGTTGAGTGCTATTATATGAATGGTTTTTACTTTGACCATTTACTGGTTATACAACATACTTTTCAAGTATGTTGTAGATGAATAAATATATAATAAAGATAATAGTATTACTTTTAACTTTTTAAATGTGCCATGACAAGAGTCTCATGGTTTCAAATTTCATGATTCATGAATTTTGTTTTTGTAACTATTCCTCACTATGAAGTGAACCTCCCTAAGATAAAATCATACAAAATTTATGAAAATCTGTGAAGTACGTTGTAAATAATTCTTCTTGATTATCTATGATATTACTTGATTTTAAATATCGAATCAGGTAAATTACCTTATTTAATTTTTATTGTATTAAGTGACCATACCATGAACATCAACTGTTTACAATTTCTCTTAAAAACATTATGTCTTCGTTTAAATGGATTTTATTGAAGTTGATACTTAAGTATAACTTTTAGATCAGAATTATCTGTATTAAAATTTTATCTTATAGGTATTAATAATTAAATGATTCTTGATTGTCCAATTATCAAGTAAATAAACTATTGAGATCTTTTCTTTAAGCCCATGTTAATTTCCACTGGAGAGTAGATTTACATCATCAGCAATAACACTGTTTCTACAACTGACAATTGGTAGGTAAATTGTCTACCTGACTTCTTAAAAAACTTTGGAGCTAGAATGGGAGCTGTGAATATTGCATATAATTTTTAAGAATCTGAATAAAATTTTGAAAACTGCAGCCTTTAGCGTTGGAACAGTGAGCTCTGTACTACTTAACCTGCATGGATAAGATTGAAAACATTTTAAAATAGTTCTAGTAATTTCATAAATCTCTAATTTTTTTTTTGGCATGGTTTATTAGATCTAAAGCTTTTAAGAAGTTAAAAAATAAACTCAATGCCATGTACTTCTGATGATTGCCATCACATTTCTATTATAGTACTAAATATCTCTAATTAGTTAATTTTTATCTTTACTAAAACAGAACAGATCTGAGCCGATAAATCCTCTCTTCCATAAACTGTATTAACCTAGTTAACATAACTGTCTCTTAAAAACTTGAAAAACCTTGAAGCAAACTAATTTGATTGTATTTAATATTGTTATTTGATTTGTTCTTTTTAAAAAGCAATTGGAAAATGTCTACATCAGAGAATTTGAAAATAAACATTGTAGAGTAGAAGTTAAAGGTATTGAACTTTAAGAAAGAAATGTGGGATTTATGTTGTAATAAGTGTCCACTTAAAATGTAAAGTTTTTTTATATATCATTTGAACTTATTTTACTTCATATAAATTATGCTAATAATATAAAATAATGCTGATATTGTTAATTTTTATATTATTCTTATTAATTTATAAAATATTTATTACTGAAAACCTGATTTTGACTAATCAAGTAGACAATTATAGTTCTAATTAAATTATTAGTTTGCTTGAAGCAAACTAATTTGATTGTATTTAATATTGTTATTTGATTTGTTCTTTTTAAAAAGCAATTGGAAAATGTCTACATCAGAGAATTTGAAAATAAACATTGTAGAGTAGAAGTTAAAGGTATTGAACTTTAAGAAAGAAATGTGGGATTTATGTTGTAATAAGTGTCCACTTAAAATGTAAAGTTTTTTTATATATCATTTGAACTTATTTTACTTCATATAAATTATGCTAATAATATAAAATAATGCTGATATTGTTAATTTTTATATTATTCTTATTAATTTATAAAATATTTATTACTGAAAACCTGATTTTGACTAATCAAGTAGACAATTATAGTTCTAAGGAAGAAAGTTCATGATACTTATATATAATTATCACATAATTGTCTCTTGAGTCCGGAATATTTGCTTGTGTTTCATTTTTAACTTTTAATCTTCAAGTTGCTTAAATAGAATCAAAAGATTTATAAATACCTCAATTTTAAATCCATCTTGCAACTTCACACTTTGTACCCAATGACATGTTTTGGGAATATAATTCATTACATTTGAATGATCAATGAAAATAAAACCACCAATATTTATCTCTTACAAAATAATTTCATAACTCAATAAAGAAGATTTGATGGAACTCTTATACTTGATAGAGTTTAGAAAAAAAATTGTTCCTTCAGGAATTAAATTGTTTAATAACTGTCTTGTGAAGATAATTTATTTTCTATTCAAACATTGAATATATATCTATTCAATTGGAGTTTCTGGAGTGTAGATTAGTATATTAATACAATTGAGATATATTGATTTATTTTCAGTTATTTGATAATTTATAGAACTAAAATCTTATAGAACTACACTAATTTAGGAGAACGAAACCAACGACAATAGTGTAAATGTTTCCGTGGTCTACTTCTTTCAGTTATTAATGACACTGATGTATGATTATGTGTTAAGTATGCAATTGTAATTTTTTAGTAGCCCTAAAAGCTGTAGATAGTGAAAGCCGGAACCTTTGAAGATAACCTTCCGAGTTATTTTCTGGGTGAGTGAGTCAAATGGTTTTTTACATCCTCCAGAGATTCTGTTATTAACAGTGATGGTCAGCCTTTGTTTTTTCAGTCCTGTACATTTCCAGATTCACAAAATTTATTAATCAAACACAATATTGTTGAATGTAATTTTTATTGAATGACAATGATAAATATTTATATAAATTGCAAACTTAAGATCAATATGTGTTACTACTATTATTATTATTACTGCAGCATTATTTGGTGGTTTTATATTAATTGAATTATCAAATATCTGTATTTGTTCTTTCTTTACATATTGATTACATTTGTAAATTACTGTTATACAGGTTGATTCAAAACTATACGGCAATCTCTTGGGAGCTGATTCTATAGCTAAAAATAAGAAAAAGTTCATATAAACATAGACTGAAAATGCTGTGAGTTATGGCTAGCAAAAGATTTCACCCGGATTACAGTTCCCCCGGGAAAATGAAGACTTCCTGAAATTCTGGGAAGGTAAATTAAGGGGCGAACTTAGTTGTTTCTTATGGTTTTTGACGAGAAAATATTTTAAAAATGGATCTAGAACTGTACCTCCATTAGCTTTAAAGATATCTGACATAAAACACAAAAATTGGGGGTAAAAAACTACATGTTTTTGGGTTTAACATAAGAAAACTTTATTAAATGGTTAATTAAGTAGTATTTTTTTTTCCATTAGAAATGTAGAAAATGTAATTCTGAAAAGATTTATGTAAATTACTTAAGAAAAAATTGAATACAGGATACTGAAATTTAACTTTATTAAAATTCAAAACAGACTGAACTGTGAAAGAAAATTTTAACAGCATGAAATAAATAACTTTGTCCATACATTGGAAATAATAGCTAATAATTTATTTACTACTTTTTTATCAGAATGAATTAATTTGTTTTCATAAGTTGCCAATATCAGCTAATCAACAGTTAACTTTTTGAAACACTGTTTAAATAATCTTGATGGTGGTTTTTGTATTAAGGGTGTTTCAAAAAAGACGTAATCCCTTTGACATGAATTTATTACAAAAATGTTAATGTTAATAAAATTGTTATTCAGCAATATTCAAATTACCTATAATAACTTTACAATAGGTGTTCAAAATAATTTCCTGTGATTCCGATGCAGGTTTGCACATGTTTCATAATGTTTGCTCAGTCTCAATTTCTCCTTGTTAGCTTTCAATTCGTCAAGTGTGTGTGGATTGTTTTAAAAAACTAAATTTTTAAATATCCCCAAAGGAAAAGGTTTGCTGGTGTAAGATCTGAGGATCTTGGAGGCACAACCCTTTAGATATCAAATGATGGCCAAAGACTTTCTGTAACATATCCAGCATTTCATTAACAGTATAATACATTGTGTTACCTGCTGGAACCAAAATTCTCATTCATGTAAATCTAACATGGCAATAAACTATGTCATTAAGTTGTGATAAACCACACCATCTACAGATGGCAGCAGAAGCTGCAGAAACTATCAAGAATACTATTAAAGTTATGAGACATGCTAGAAAAGAATGGATTTGTTGAGCAAAATCATGTAGTGAACAAAACAGTGGGCAATTTCAAGCAACTTTGAAGGTAATAAATAACGCTTTCACTAATTTGTAATGCCATTTTGTTTTTGTTGTTAAAGTTAAATTTCATGTTAAAAGCTGTTTCCAGCCTATAGAAAAAATTAATTATTTCATGCAGTTAAGTGTTTTTTCATAAGTCAGTCTGTTTTGTTTTTTAATAAAGTTAAATTACAATATTCTATATTCAGTTTTTCTTAAGTAATTTACATGAATCTTTTCAAAATTAAATTTTCCACATTTCTAATGGAAAAAAATATATCTTAATAGACTAAGAAATTTTTCATATGTTAAACCCAAAAATGTGTTTTTTTTTTACCTCCAATTTTTGTGTTTTCAGGATTATGTTTATAAGAATGTTTTTCCTATATTTAGCTATAGGATCAGTTCCAAAGAGATTGTCTTGTAGTTTTGAATCACTCTGTATAATCTATTAGACAGACAACTGTTGTTTTTTATTGCATTTCTTTTTTTTTAATTTTGGAGGCTGAATTTATTTATTTATTTTTCAAAGATTCTTTTTATAAGTTAATACCAGTTATTTTAAATTCCTCAGTTGCATTCAACTGTTACTATAAAAGTTAATAGTAATAAAATTTTCAAAAAAAATTGATATCATTATGATATGTTATCTATCAAATAGAAAGCATAATTTGTCTTTTTGGCCATGATGTTTATTTTTTAGGTAAATGTTCTTAATTATATCTCTCCATGAATCTTCCTTCAGTTAATCCAGTTTAAAATTTGTTCTGTTAGTTTTATCATTTTTTGTTTCAAATTATATGGTGACATTAAGTTTTTTGGATTGATTCTTATGTGAGGGTTCAAGTTAATGTATTCAGAGATATAAAAATTATTAATACTGTTTCTTTTAATTGTTATCACTGTTTTGTCTGTTTGTTGTTATGTTTTAAAGTTAAAGAATTCTATCATTTAAGGTTGAGAACATTTTTTTTTTTCAGTTTGTTTTCTACCTTTAAAAGAAGTTAATGGTTAATGCTATGCACAATTTTCTGTATATACCGCTGAAAATGGTTTAACCATCATTTACATTCATCAAATAAAAGATAGTTCAGTTATGACATTTGTTATTGTTTGACGATAAAAACTTATTTCATATAGGGTAAGGTAAATCCCAACAAAATCCTAAAAAACATAAGGGAGATTCCATCATAAAGTGTTCTTTTCACTCATAAAATTTATTGTCAAAAATTTAAGTTGTTTTGTTGCAAAACTGCTTGCAACAAGGAATAAAGGATTTTACTTTACTACTTTTTGGTGATTTTAATTTATTCTTCTCCAAACTATTTTTATGTATAGTTAAAATCTACATATTGTTAAAAACTTATTAGCAAATCTTAAAAATATTTCTTCCGTATATAGTGACTAAAAATAAAGTAATAAGGAGTTAAGGATAAAAATTTCGTGTTTTTGAATTTTTCTTTCTGGTGATAGCCTTAATTAGGTCTTCTTAAAAACTCTAGGCATCTAACTTTGCTGGAAAAAACTTATAGTATTGTGTATATTCATTTACAATATGATAATTCCATGTAGAAAAGAAACAAATTATTAAATATTTGTTTTGTATTAACTGAGCCATTGAATTTTAATTCAAAAGATTGTATGTTGTTTTTTTTTTCATGTATAATTATTCTGTAACCTCATATTCTGAAAATTGGTTATATATCGCACTATGATTTTTCAAAAATATTAATTTTTTCCTTTATTTTGAGGATTATTTTTTTCTAAATATGGTTCCAAGATTTTTGAAAGCTAACTTCCTTCATTAATCATGTTCTTATTCTAGTAAAACTTTAACTGGCTGTGTATTGTAAATGTATGAGGCCAAACCTAAGATAGTATTATTTCATTGATCTTGAATTAGTTTGAATAATATCCAGCCATACTTTTTTATTTCTAACCTCTAAAACCACCGCTAAGTATACCTTCAATGGGATGTATACCTTCAGTGAGATGAATGATTTGTAGTGTGTGCGAAAATGCCATGCCTGACTGGGATTCAAACCTGGGACCTCTGGATGAAAAACCCAGCTGTACTTAATATATTTCATCTACACTTCATTCACATCAAGTACACTGTTAAAAGAATTTCCTACTCTGGTAAGACCCTCAGTTTAATGAATGCTTATAGCCTTCAGGAAACTAAACACTTGTTTTTTTTTCAGAATTTGGATTCCTGTAGGCCAGTTTATTAGATTTGGCTTAGTTTTGTCCTTGCATCACACCCTTTAATTTCTAGACTGCTTAACGTTCATGTTCAGTAATAGCAGCTGCTGTTTTCAATCACTAGATAGAGATTTGGTTGGTAGATAAATTAACCTATAAAAATATTCTAAGAAAAATTAACATAATAAAGTCCATGAATTAATTGTTTATTATATCTAAGCAAGTTCCTGAGAAATGAAAAATTGTTTATCAAGAAATGAATAGAATTTCACAATGTCAGGATAAGGTTGAGTAATATCACATATGATCAGGAGAAGCCGTTATTTATGTAATTATACATTTAAACGGGAATTATTCCATAATTTAAAATATTAATCTTACAACAACAACAAAAATAAAAGCCTTTCTATGAATAACAGCTGAACCTTTTGAGTAAGAGCAAAAGTAGCTATGTTTGCCTACTCTGAATAGACATTTGGCAATTTATTAGATCATGAAATAACTGAACTACTGCTACAATCCCTAGGAATACTAAAAATTTAATTTGATAGTTTAATTTTTACCAGGTAAATTAATATTGAACAATTTTAGTGACCTAATCACTATTAGGTCTAAAATTATTATTATTGAATAACTTAAAATAAACATAGAGTTATCATAATCTATATTAGATCTAATTATGAACCATTAACATATCAGAGATCTCATCACGATAGTGGTCAAAACCACTATCATGGTAATGGTATATATCCTTACGTTTTAGTTAATGGTAATAACATATCTTTAAGTGGTTAAAACCACTTAAAGATGTTATTTTTTATGGTTGTATACATTAAAAAATACCTTTGAATTGAATCAGTCTTATATTCATTTTTGTTTGAGGTTCCATATATATGATGGAAGCATGATTAATATAAGTTCAAATTTTATATAATTTAACACAAGATTGAACTTATAAATAACCTCTATTTTCTTAATTTTCTGAAATGCAATTGCTGCAGTATAATTAACATATTCATTAAATAATAATTTGGAATCAAGCATTACACTA
>JAAAKQ030195344.1:40877-51809 GCA_010016005.3 Zanna intricata
TGAAAAATGCCATGCCTGACCAGGATTCGAACCTGGGACCTATGGATGAAAGCCCGAGACGCTACCACTCGCGCCACGGAGGCCGGCATATTGATATTTACCTGCTACAAAATACCTGTACAAATGTACTTGTATACCTGTTACAAATGTATTAGTGGACTAGTAAAAATTTGATGTTTATTAAAATAAATACTTGAAATTTTGTGATGTTTACTTTTTAACTATCTTTTTTACTCACTATGAAACATATTAAAGTATAAGTTGAAAATAAATATGTTTCAGTTTTTTTTTTTAACTTATTATAAGATCTGTTTGAAATGTTAACTTATTTTAAAATGTTGTTGTTTATTTTTTAAATGGAAATGAACTACATTTTAGGATCAGTGTATTTGATACATTATATTCTACTTTCATAATAATAATTGGTCCCAACACAGAAAATAATGTGTTATAAAGGTTTTTTAATTGTACATACATACATAGTTTATAAGATTATTTATTTTTTGCTTTATTTTTATAGTTAATGTATTTATTATAAATGACAAAATACATTATTGTCTTATTTTACTGTGATGTGTATGTTTTTGTACTAGTTGCTCCATTATTTTTATTGTAATGTAAGTTAATTTTTGTGGCATTCAATATTATCTCAAATTATAATTTAGTTTGGTTTCATTATTATTATTGTTGTTTTACATGCCTTGACTGATATTTTCTATAACAATATTGTGTTTTACATTTTATTTTACAAAAAAAAAAAAAAAATCAAGTAATTTTACTAAATATTATTTTGTTTTGTTTTATTTCTTTTGAATAATTCTCAAATTTTATTTTAGTTGTTAAGAGTAAAATTATTTAATACTTAGTAATTTCAAATTTCCTCCTTTTTTTAATGAGTAAGGATAAAATTTTTATGAAGTTTAAAAACAAAGTTTTTATGACAAGTAGTATCCAAAAGTTCCTGTAGTCACATTGTTGTATCATATTATTGATACTGGTGGTGGTGCTAGCTGATGCTACATTTATTCTTTGATAATCATTGTTCTAAGTAGCAACATTTGAGTAGATATAGTGGTGTATGTTTATTTTTTTGTCATCCTGAAAAAGTATGTTACCAAAAACAATCTGGTGTGTGGGGAGTGACCCCTAATTAAATCTTTTTTAAATATTAGTATGAATTGTTGCAAATTTTATAAACTTGAATTTCTGTTTATCTTCTTTTTTTTTCAAGTACATCCACAATGAGTTCATAACAAAAAACTATTTTTGTAATGACTAATTGAACTAATGCTAGTTTTTATAGTATATTTACCTAAATTCATCTACTGGCATGGTCTGACCGTAGCTAGTGTGAAACTACTGTGACTGTGAGCTGAGAATGAACTTGAGCACAAGATAACTCAGTATATAGTAATTTTGATATATATAACAACCGTAATTTCAGTTTTCACTTCCTAAGTCAGGACATGTTTGAGTATCATGATGAGAATAATAAAAAATAATACATGAGGTAGATGCAAATCTTCAGTTTACAATAGTAATTGTGACAAGGAAATTCATTTCATAAGTTCATTAGTTCATTGCATTTCTGTATTTGCATTTTACATATATTTTTATAAGAAAGATGAGATAGTTGAAATAATAGTGAGCCTGACCCTTTCCAAGAATTAAATCTGAGACTGGCTAATCATTCTACCAACTCGTGGCTGGTGATATCTCATGTTGCATTCATGATGTCATAATATGAGCCCAGCATCATATAACTGATTTCTCTTCAGCAAAAGTGGTAGCTGTTATTTCTAAAACATGATTGTGACTTTTTTAGTTTAAACTCTTTGTTACTGAAAAGCAGATTAAAGTTAAATTTTGCATAGAATTAATCATCGTAAACATTAACATAAAAAACCATATGGTGAAATAGTAATGAAAAACTCACTTTTATAATGGTATAAATGTTATTGGTGATGGTGTTTTTTTAATTTGTAATGTAAAGTGAAATATAATGAAAATATTAAATGTGCTTAAAGTGATAGAAGGAAATCTTTCTGAGAATAATGTCAGAAGTTGCAATATTAGTAGAAATTGCCATACTTTTCTTCATAGTAATCTGAAAATGCAAATGTTTGTCTATATATTGTTTATTAAATGTTGCCATTGATTGATGCTGGTTAAGAAATATTATGCACAGAAAAATTAACATTTTTTAAACGTCCTGTTTGCTGAGTAGTTATCGCATGATTTTTAGATATTTTTCCACTAAAAATTGAAAGAAAAGTGATAAAGGATATTAATGATATTGCTACTAGAACAATGCAGCTGAAAGAAATATGTAAGAAAAAGTTCCAAGATGTATCCAAAAACCTTATGCTAAAAAAGTATTTAGCATATACTATTTAATACATTAAAATAAATGTTTGTAAAATGGAGTTATTCAAGGAATTTTTGAAATGTGTTATATTTTATTTTAATTTTTAATTGAGTGATCTTTGGTGTGTATAATGAATAGATAAAAACCTGTCTGTATCTTTATGATTTATATTGGAAAATGAAATCACCTTTTTTCTAAGTGCATGACTGTTATTTTAGCTGCTACTGTCATAACTCATTGTAACAACTAGGTAAATCCCTTTTCCCTTTAGAATGGATTACAAAATTTAAGGTCAAAGCTTTGTTGAGGTCTGATATACAGTAATGAAGCAACCATAAAAATTGTGTGATAAGTTAAATAACAACAATAAGATAAATAATCTTAAATGAAAATTAATAAATTACATTAAATAATTAAACTGATCCCTGCAGGGAATAGAAGGTAGAATATTTCCTTGGTGTTTTTCTTGCCTGTTGCAATAACTAACTTAAAGAAGATGGTTTACTTTCCACCTTGAAGATGGTTTTTAGACATGTTTGTTTATTCAAAAGCATAATAAATATACTATGGTAAATGGTATCTAGGTATGTCTACAGTCTCTTAGCAGTGGAACTTTTTTTTGTGTCTTTTGTTGTGCAACTTATAGAAGAATCAACATGGCTAATGTTCTTAACAACTTTTGTCATTACATAAAAAATACATATATATATATATATATATATGAATGAATTTTTTGAGCTCAATCTAAGGTTGTCTTGTGGTGATAAATATCAAAGAGTCATTTTGTTCAAAGAAACCAGATAAAGTAATGACCACATGAAGACATTGCTCATCATAGTTTCTACAGTTAGTTTAATTGATTTTTTCATTATATAAAGAAGATTCTATTCTTTTCTGTGGGTCAAGTAAGTAATACAGACTTACTTGAACATTCTAAAACTTTTGCAGTTTTAGAATGGCTTTGAAAACCAACAAATGCTACATTTAAAATCGCCTTTGTTAGACAGCAATTTTTGATTATAAAATCATAGTATTTGTCCTGATTTGCTTATTCAGTGGATGTCCCCTTGCGACTTCTCTTTGAAAATACAAAAATTGAAGTTGAAAAAATGAGTTAAGAAGATTTAACAAACGTTATAGGAGGTATGGAACATAAATAAAAAATTGATCATGAACAAAATTCCTTACACTTTTATACAACACTTATTCAGAAATTGAGTTAACTGTGTGTACATCACTTAAATGAAAACTAGGAATGTGAAAGACAGATATAGGATTTAAGAAGTGCCTAGTATTTTTTATGGAATATTTGATTAGCACCGTACATTATTCTCTATGAAGTTATACTGTGTTCAAAATTACCTTTATTTCTAATTAGTTTAGAAAAGTTGTTTATTAGCAGCATGTTCTAAATAAAATGCTAACAAGATAGGTACAAATAATTCGTTTAGTTATGATGTAAAGAACTTTTTTATATTGTTTCAATATGAGTACACTATATGGTTATCGGTTATTACAGAACAGAGTTATGTTATATAAGCACACCACTATTGTGAAATAAAGCGATAATTTAAAAAAAATATGAACATAATTATGTATATATTGTTAATTAAGGAAAACAAGATAATTAATCTTTTTTGTTAATATTGAAGTTGTTTTTAACTTAATAAAAATTATTGTAAAATTGGATACATACATTATGCCATTATGTGTATTTTAAATCAGTCAAGGATCATTGAGTCTTAAAATATCAAAAAGATTTCAGTTAAAATGTAAAACTGTGACATTATTTTTTTTTACAGTTTATTTTATTAATATTAAACGTATTACTTAATCTTATTCAAGATAAAGTAATAAAGTTATTTTATGATTTTGTAAACTAATTATTATTAAAGAACACTTTTAGATATCTCTCAGACAAAAATGTTTTTATAAGAAAAGAAAATGTTAAAATTATTTGTTTCTTCATGGTTGCTGTTAATTCTTGTGTTTTTTTTATATAAAAAAAAAAAAATCTTTAAAACTAAAATAAAATTAATATTGTTTATAATGATAAAAGAAAAATGTTACTTTTTTTTTGTTATTACTTAGTTTTATTTTGAATTAAAATTTTTTTAATATAAAATCACTTCTTAAAATATTATTTTAATAATAAAAAGATTGACAACTAAATTTGTATGATTATTATTATAATAATAAGCGTTATAGAGTAATAAACTTAAACATATGTTGAAACATTCCATTATTTCCTGAGTGACATTTTTAAAGATTGTTATATATTAACTGAGAGATGACTGTACTAATGAGAAGTTTTTTATGCTGTTTTATTATATGAACAATCTGATCCCAGTTTAATTTGCTAGTCCACAAACATATGCTATTATAGTTACAGTAAGCAGGAAACTGTAACTAAATTTTATAATTACTCTGTATGACATAATAATTGCATCATTATTAAAAAAATTCTGATAAATATAATACTTAATCAAATTTGCTAAGTTAGGTCTTATGGAACTTGCATTCTTTGTACAAGTAATAGTAGTATCGTTGTAAACGATATCATTGTAGTATCATTTTAGATTGTTTAAAATTTCAATTAAAAAAAAAAAATTTATACAGGATTTATATATTAGACAACTTCTTTATTGTTAGAAGATATAGAATCAGTACTATTGCTAAAAAGTGAAGTAGAATAATTAAAATATTTATACATAAATTTTAATTTTTAGATTTAGAATACAGATTACACTTATTGAATAGATTATGATTTATTCTCCATATTTGGATATCTAAATAACTGTAATAAAAATATTTTTATAGTGTCATTAACATGGAGCCTTATGACATTAAAATTTGTTAAAGCTTGTATCGCCCCATACTATTTTACAATAAAAATTGTAATGCAAAATATGTTTATAACTTTTTTTATGAGAATCTTTTAAAATGACAAAGGTTCCTTTTTTTTCATACTCTGAAGAGGGAAAATATCTTATTCTAATAAAATTCTTGTAAATTCTTTCAGTATTATATAACTGTTAAAAAATGCTAAGACCATCAGTCAATTATTCTACAAAGTATTCATAAAAAAAAAAATAAATAAATAAATTAGTTAAAATTATAACAAATATTTCAGCGTTACAAGTGTAAGTGATAAAATCCAAGAAAAACTATCTTATGAGCAAATTCAAAACAAACAGCTAAGTCATGAGTTTCTTGCCAATAACCAGAAGATTTATGACATTTTTTTATAGGTATTCAGGTTTAATTTTACAAACATTTAAATGTCTCGAAAGAAACCTTTTGTTACAAGGAATTTAAAACAAAAATCTTTTTTTTTTAAGATTCCAATACCTTTTGTACAGAGAAGTTAGTTGTCACAGATCAAAAATTGTTAATTTATATTGTTTCTTTTATATCTCTGATGAAATATAAAATTAATAAAAAATTGTTTAAATGAAAATTGTCAATTTAGTAGTTTTCTCACAGTAGGTATAAAAGTTTATTCAGAAAGTTTCTGAACTTGATTTTAGTGAGGCAAACTTGTCAGGGTTGTGTAATCATCATTTTATGTTAGCTAATAATCTGTACTTTATTACCATGTAGTTTTTTATTATTATTATTATTATTGAACTACAATTAAGCAGTGTTTAAATAAAATCTTGGGACAAACTCGGCAAAAGGTTTAGTAAACTGTAATAAATTATTCAAGATGCTTCAGGTGATTAGTGTTAAATCCATATCCAGTGCATATTGATGCTTTGTGGGAGTTAGGACTCAGCTGATGATGACCCTAATCCAAAATGTTGATGTCAACTGTCATGCTCTTGACTGGAAGAAACATTTGTGGAATGTGTATTCTATCAACAGTTGACTGTCAGAAATAACAAAAGATTGCAATATTTTAATTGATTTATGTAATGAAATCCTTATCATAAAGCTTTCAGTGGTTTTTGTTGACTCAAGTTTGTCTCATGGTTGTTGACAGTGAACAGGAAGAAAATTATTTTTAAAGAAACTTTGGATCATACAAAAACAAGGTATGAAATTTTCCACCAATCAACCATGTCTGTTTAACAAAACATATTTGGTGCTCCACAATGGTACTACTTGGGTAAGAAAAGGACAATAATGCGATGATTTCCCATCATGATGATGAAATAGTATGCAGTTCTGTATTAATTCATACTTTTTACAGCTGGGATTTTTTTATGTACTAGATTTACCATGTCTTTCATAATTATGTCTCCTATTGAGAATTTACATAATTAAGAGTTGATAATCCCTTAGTTCTTAGTGTCAATAATGGAATGTTTCAGTATAAATATAAATTCCACGTGTTAATAAATTACAAATAAACCTATTTTCTAATATTATTTTAACAATATTTTGCTTTTAAGATTATTTTTTATGCTAATTCTTAAATTTCTACCATAATATCATTAAGTTCTTTACGAGTAAGATCGGGTACAGTTGCATCTGGTGCTGGATAACCTACTGGCAACAATAA
Organism: Zanna intricata; assembly: GCA_010016005.3. Taxonomy (NCBI): domain Eukaryota; kingdom Metazoa; phylum Arthropoda; class Insecta; order Hemiptera; family Fulgoridae; genus Zanna; species Zanna intricata. The sequence continues at coordinate 47,753 of JAAAKQ030195344.1, forward strand.
CATCAGTTTTTCTTGACTCGGTCTATTTAATAAAACACGTATTGGTGCTCCACAATTCAGAGGTGTACTCGTCAGTGTCACTAAACCAGCATACTATGAACAAATAAAATTATGTATTAATTCCTTTCTAGAAATACTTCTAATTTTTTTTTGCATGCCTTTCTTTATTCATCTCACATGGGTGTTGTATTTCAGAACATATGTTTTGTTATCAGAAATATTACTACATGGAGGTCTTACAGTATTAACATACAACTCTAAAATAAATAAACTCATATTTTTTAAAATTTTATTTCTAATGTACATTTCAACCTGTTCAACTAGTGAATAATAAGCAAGCTCTACATTGCCCAATTAAATCAGGATGAAGTGTATGATATGTAAATGAAATGTAGTCATATACAGACTCAGGTTAACCATTCCTGAGACTTGTGATTAATTGAACCCCAGCCATCAAAGTACACTATTATCCACTGTCTAGTATCTGAATCCATAAAAGCAAGTAACTTTCACTAGGATTTGAAACTCAGAACCTTTGATTTTGAAAATCAGTTGTTAATATTAAACAACTGATTGTGACGAGTTTACCAGTAGACCAAGCTCAGTGTGCATAATGTTACACAATTAATTTATAAATTTTGGCAGAGTATGCTGTGGGACATAAATGTTATACAGTGATTGAGTTCATCACAATCCCATATCTATGGAGTCTGTAAGACCTTTATACTTTCAATCGGTGAATACAATGATTTTTTTGAGCTTAGTAGTTCAATTCTTAGAAGTAAATATTTCAACACCACATAGTTTAATTATATAATTTTAATTTATGTATTTCATTATAACTTTTGAATGTACTTGTTCTATATTCAGAATGTAATTTAGAAAGCATTTTTATGTAAAAATCTTTTGTGTTTTTTTTCAAAGTAACCCTTTTTTAGTAATAAGTTTATGATCAATTTCTGTATATAGTTCTTGTGAATTTGTATGTATACCTATGAGTATGTTCTTTGGTAATGTACACAAGCATATTTTGTAATTTTACATAATGAAAAGAAATTAAATTTCAAAAAATATTTCCTTAATAGTATAATTGCACTTTTTTTCTATCACAGTTTTACAAAAATCAGTGAACATTCTTATTTATTTCTTCTTTATTTTAGGGATAAGCACTTCACCAACAATGATGTGGCAGCATTACTTCAAGACCCTTCAGAGATAAAATCAGAGGGGGAAAAAGCATCTGAAAATGAAATAATTACAGAAATTGCTCATACTGAAGTAAGTTCAGAGTATCTCAAATGACTTTGAACAGAGTACTTTATTTCAAATGGTTTTGAACAGAGTACTTCAGATAGCTACTTACATAATAGTTCATGTGAAGGTAAATATTGTTTTGGAAAAAATAATATTATAAATTGGAATAAAACACCAACCAGAAGTATGTTTGTAAAGATTTCTATTGAAAATATTAAAAAATATGAAATCCTTTTAAAAAAAGAATTACATAATTAGTTCAGTCTTAGTGAGATGATCTAAAACATTTACTATTGATAAAATGAAGAACAAAATTACAAAATATATAAATAAATATGTACTGAAAATGAATGACAAAATAAAAACTTTTTCAAGAGATAAATGTAATAAATTTGAAATTTTGACTTGTATGTTTAAAATGCAAACAATTTTGAACTTTAGAGGGTGACAGACAGAAATTTATAGCCTGCTATGTCATACAAACATTTGATGGTGGAGTTACAAGAAGAAACAGAAAAAATTTGATAAATTAGCAGGTAAAACATTGTTAATGGTTCAGTTCTTTGACAACTGTGTCACTGCATATAATCTAATTAATTTCATCACAGCAGACAAAAAATTTGAACCCTTCAGACGCTGATGTAGTTTCATTTAGTTTATGCCTGATAAATTGTCAAAATATGGCATCAAGATTTATAGTGATAATGGCTAAAATTCATTGTACTTTAATCTTAGAAATATATGTAGTAAATGACCACAAAGGCCATTATTCAAGATAAATACATTAATGAAATTGTGTTACAATTTATTAACTGCTTTAAAGGTTCTGGAAGAAATACAAATTAACATGAACCAACCAGTTTACTAGTTAGTTACTCCCTCATTATATACATTACTAATTTGAAGAAATTATGCTTCCTTGATATTCTCAATAAAAACAAAACTGAAATATTTTCTCCCAATTATTATGAAAGCAGATGTAGTATTCCCAATATTATATTACATATTTGCTTTCAAAAGGAAGTGAGATGAGTGTTATCTAAAAACTAAAATAGTTATACTACCTCTCTACCCTGCATTGTGATGATTCAATAGTTGAAGAAATAGGAAAGCATTTAATGATAAGGACTATAATGTCACCAAATCAGGAGTGCACACTAGAATAAATGTGTCCCTCCTAATATCTTTTAAAAAAAATTTGAAAGAATATACTGACTTTATATTTTGCCTTTCTCAATGTAGATGATACCAATGCTCAGATAATCTTAAATATGATCAATTGGTAGATTGATATGTTCCACACATAAGTAACAGAAAATTTTCTAAAAATATAATTCCAATTGACAAGTTTACAAGCTCAAGCAAAAGTTCATCTTTATCAAAAGACAGATATTTGCAACTAGGTAACAGGAAAAGGTAGCAAAACAGGTAACATGAAATGTCATTTGTAAAAAAACGAACAACAATCACACTGCGATTTGTTGTGGAATGTTTAAAAAGGTTAACTTAGTTATAGCAAACAGATTTTTTTTTTGCAAGTAGTACCAGTGAATGGTTGTTTTGTATAAGTATTTTGAAGTACATTTGTTGTAAATTCATAAACAAACATATTTTATCTTTTATAAATTAATTTAGAATAATACTTATACGAAAACAAAAATAATATTATTAGTTACAAACAATTAAAATTGTTACAGATGCCGTAAAATTTGTATGATTTTAATTATTTATAACTTTAATTGTGCTGTAATTAATATGTACACGTTTATTTATAGTGATTTTTTTAAGATAATAAGTTGGCTTTATGTAGCAATTTATATATTTATCTAATATTATCTGTTAGTACAGAGTTTTAGTAATTAAAGTAATTTTATCTTTCTAAATTATTCCCACATAAAAATATAACTCTATTAGTGCAAATGAATTTTCATAAATACGCAGTATGTCTGAAATTTTCATCCGGAAGGTCCCTGGTTCGAATCCCGGTCAGGCATGGCATTTTTTCACACACGCTACAATTCGTTCATCTCATCCTCTGAAGATATAACCTAACGGTGGTTCCGGAGATAAAAAAAAAAAAAAAAAAAAAACAGTATGTCTGAAAAGTTCCCGAACTAAATTTCTGTAATCGATACAAGTAGCGCCATCTCTTAGACAACCAAGGAACTACGTAACACGATACTTGACGAGTGTGTATACAAAATTGCATCACGTTTCGTCATTCCAGTCTCGAGTTATATTCGGCCGCGTACGTTGTGTTTATGTGACCTTGTGTGAGCTCGCAATATGGAACAGATAACATTTTATGTTTGACTTCAAAAGCCTTTTGTTGAAACTTATTCTGTGATGGAACAAGCAATTCGGTGATGAAGCCGCATCTTCACGTGGTGGATGCGGTTTAAAGACGGTAGAGAGTTGTTGGATGACGACGAACGAAGCGGGAGGCCATCAACAGCTTTTCACGAAGAAAACGTTGCGAAAGTGCACTAGTCAAACTATGGATTCTAAAACTCTATTTGGAGGTAATGAAACGCCTGATACGCTGCATTCGTTGAATCCGGCCTGGGTACCGGGATCCGGGCAGTTGGACTCTTGCAAGACAATGTGTCGACACATATGACAACAATATTTTTTAAAAGTTATTACGCCAAAAATCAAATCACTTGTGTCTCGAGACAGGACGGTGAGGAGCCACGAACTCGCCTGAAATGAGCTGATCGCTCGCTGTCGGAGCCACGCACGTATTTTTTGTACGGTTACTGCTTACATAACCCTATATAGGGTTATGTTACCCTATAGTAAC
>JAAAKQ030195345.1:0-20983 GCA_010016005.3 Zanna intricata
TTATTGGAAACTTTTTTCTTATTTTTAGATATAGAATCCGTTTCCGAGAGATTGCCGTGCAGTTTTGATACACCCTGATATATATATATATATATAAAGTAATAAAATTTTACGTGTATATAATATATGCTATAATGTATGTATAATAAGCAAATGCTATAAAAATGTGATGATATGAAACATAAATATATTTACATTTATATCCGCAAATTATTTCTTTTCATTGAATAAATTTTTTATACTTTTTTAAACGTTCACTTTAACTCTTAACATTAAATATAAAACAATTACCAAACGCGATCAATAAAAATGTATTACAATCGATTTTAATAACTTTTAAAAGAACGATATCCAATGGAGTTGGATATTGTTAAAGAAAGTTATTGACGGATAAAAATAAATATATAGTAAGGAAAGGTATCTCAAAAAACAAAAATTAAACACATTTAAAAATAATTAATAAAATTGTAAAAAAAAAGTAGTAACATAACAAAAATTATACACTTAAAACGAGTTGTTATACACTTAAAATTAGTAAAGTTAGTTATACACTTAAAAAATTATACAGTTAAAATGAGTTGTTATACACTTAAGTCAGTTATACACTTAAAATGACTATATTCGTTTGATTTTACTCGATACTTATCATAATTTCTTTTTTCATATCCTATACCATCTTAATCATTTTATAGGATCTCCTAATAATTTTTCAGAGCTAAATTATCTCATTAATAGATTATTTTTTTAGCCAGATCTAGATTTGAATGGCGGTATTTTTTTTTTTTTTAATTCATACTAGGGTAATATTAAATTGTTGCACAAGATCAGATTTGAATCGTAACACAAAGCAATAATTACAAGTGTTACGAGTTTTCAATTAAATCATTGAATATCACAGAGAGGTTAGCAAAACCAGGTTTATACCTGGTTGCGACCAATTCACCTGCCATAGCATTTTATTGGTCATTAGTTTATTAATAATTTTCTTGGGATCACCTTGAAATTTTTTAACTCATTTGGAAATCTTCATTTATCTGATTTTTTAGAGTTCCCTATTTATGGTAAATACACTGGAAAAATTTGAGTTAAAATTTATTATGTTTCCTATCTATTTTTTATTTATTTATTTTTTTTTTTTTTATAAATAGTTAATAGTAGTTTTGTAGTAGTAGTATAAGTCATTTGGACATTTACAATATGAAGATACATATCACTATATAATATTCATTGAGAATATTTTTAACGATTTAATAAAGGAATAAATTTACAAAAAATAGTTTGTAGAAAGAAGGAATTAGTAAGAAGAATTAATTTGCGACTAAAAAAAAATTCTTTAGGAATACATTTTTGTTATCTCCCTTCTAGAAGAAAAAAAGATTTAAAAACAATTAAATTGAATGAAAATCGCATTTAATTGTAAACAGACGCTAAAGTCAATGACATCGATACAGAGTGGAGCTCAATTACGATTTTTTTTTTTACGCTCATCTAAATTTAAAGAGCGCTGTGAATTTTCCTGGAAAATTGTTAAATACGCATGAGGTAGGTAGTATAATTACCATATTTGTAAAATATATAATTCTAAAATTAATATTTATGCCTCTGTGTTAAATATATTTCATATATTGAACATACATTAATTGTCGAACGTTTAATACAAATTTTAATTTATTATTTTTAATTAATTTGTTATCTAATTAATTTACTTTATCAGTAATAAAGAGAAAATATTATTTCCGTTAAATCATTATTGTTAAAAATTTAGGTAAACTGTAGTAGCACAGACACGATTGCATAATCAAATTTTTCACCTCATTAAAAAATGGGAATCATATTTAAATAATGATAATTGAACGAAACATTCATAAACCTATTACTCCTTAGAATCAATTTATTAGTGTTTAACCAAAGTAATTTTGAATAGAATACTGTTAAAAATTCTTGAACAACAATTAAATGGCACTTGTTAAACATATCATATTACTATTATTACTTTTAATACGTAAACTATGATTTAAAATGTTCAATTTATTTTAAAGGTATAAAGTAAAAGAAACCTTACCATTTGTTTCAACTTGATGCCACCTCTACTTTTCTGTGACACTGTTTTTCTTAAACGAATAAACAACAAGCATAACTCATGATATTTGTTAAACAAGGCACACTTCACCAAAGAATCTTTCTGTAGTCCATTGTGAACGAAATTCAGCAAATTTCATCCATCTCAGAGGTTGCTTGCAATGCTGTTTGTATATTGATTGCTCTACTGGACAGCGAAATACTGAACCGTATACGAGGTGTGGCTAGAAAATAAAGGGACTGATTTTTTGTAAGACAAAAAGGGAGATCCTCAAAGTCAAACGTCACATTTTCAATTCGCTTAAAATCCCCTCTTTACATTCCAGTCAGTGTGACGACTGCAGTCTGCTAAGTCGGGCCACAGCCTTTGCTTGTGTCGGATCATGTACCTGCCACTCATCGGGAAAATGGTAGGCGTATTAATAAAGCAACGTGTTAACGTGAAATTTTTAGTGAAACCTGACAAGTCTGAAACAGAGACCTATTCTCTTTTTCAACAAGTGTACGGTTATAAGCGAATGTCACGCATACGGGTTTATGAGTGGCATAAACGGTTCAAAGAAGGACGAGAAGAAATCAAAGATGATCCACGTCCTTCCACTTCTAAAATGGACAAAAACATTGCAAAATAAGCAATCTCATCCTTCCTAAAGGTCAAACAGTAAATAAGGAATATTATCTTGAGGTTCTAACTAATCTTCTTGAGATAGTAAGAAGAAAGCAACCTGAGTTGTAGAAGAATAAATCATAGATTTTTCATCAGGACAACGCACCCAGCCACAGTGCACTAATTATTAAGTCGTTTTTGGTTAAGCATGGAATTCCGGTGCTGGAGCATCCACCGTAATCACTAGATCTAGCTCCCATGTGAATTTTTTATGTTCTTAAAAGTGATGTAAACATTGAAACTAACTAGGTTTGAGACGACTGAAGCTGTGAAAGGAAGGAGCTGAAGAAGCTGCGAAGGAGAAAATGAACATTATTTCAGAAAATGACCTTACAAAACTGTTTTGAACAATGGAAAATTCGATTGTAGCGGTGTAGGGGTCATACACCGCTACAATTGAATTAATCGATATTATTATCCCCTATATTGAAGGGGATAACGTGAAAGTTGTTAAGAAAAAAAAAATGTTACAGTAAAGATCCCGTTATTTTCAAGCTACATCTCGTATCTATACTTTTTTCTTTCTACATCTGAATTATAATAAAAGTAAACGAGTAATTTTACAATTTATTTAACATTTTCTCTATTCTAAATCAATCAATATAAAAAAATAATTTATGGTTTCTCTTACCAAAATAAAACAGTCGGGAACAACTGGTTTTTTGGAACAGTTGAAGCACTAATTCTTTCAACAAACTCTATAAGATATTTCTTAATTAATTAGTATTTTTAAAAGCAGTCAGCACTACACCGTAGTTGAATAATCTGTACTGTTCTGAGTGCTTGAAAATTCTCATTACTTTATCGGTTCTGAATTGAACTGAAAGGGAATTTCCGGAGAGATTAGTAAATGTAATCATTAATTAATGTTAATCATAGATGTTGTTTAAGTGCAAGAAATGCGGTTTATTATTACACTATTTGAATTTATATAATTAGCAACAAACGGTTTTCCTTTTAATAAAACCAGGAAGTTTGTGTTCATTGGTTAATTTATTTATAACATCATGCTGTTATCTACTTCCAAAGAACATTATTTGTGAACCCCTTTTTGAACAAGAAGTGATAATTAACAACAGGAAGAACTTATCTAAGATTAGTTTAATTATCTTTAGAAATAATTTCTTTGCTTTACAATTTATTCCTTATCTCGTTGCTCATGACAACGGTGAAAAAAATACTACCGTAACACATAAAAAGAGAACAAAACATTTTTTATAAAAGTAATTAGAAGTATTAAAATTGAATTCTTAGGATTCAAAAAATCTTTATAATACTTTTAAATATATTAAAACAGCATAAAAAATTGGATTAAATATATACATACATAATATGTATAATAATAATAATTATATATATATATATAATTATTATTATTATATAATAATATAATTATATATAATATAATTATATATATATATATATATGAAAACACTGGTTGTTATATATATATAACATTTTTAAAGAATAAAATTTTAATGTTTTTGACTAAAAATAAACGAGTTATACATAAGCCTAAATCAGTACTGTATATTCCATTTACGTAAACTGTTCACACCTGTCACTCATGATTTACATTACCGTCATAACATTGTTTATAGCTTAAAATCCTTAGCATTCAACTCTGATCAACATCAGACTAATGGTTATGCATGTTATTGTGTAGGTAAGTTATAGACCAATGAAACAGCGGCCTATTAATACTGTATTACAGATAATGAACCGGTTGAAATTTCTATCCATTACATTTATTTTTGCAGCTACATTATATTACCTTCCCGGCGTTTGCAGTAAATAAAATATAGGGAAAGAAGTGCTATCGATAAAAATTAATCTCCCTATTTATCGTTGTTTTTTGGATGTTTTTATATGCCCAAAAAGTAAAATACGAATATTACAATTTCAGGGTTTTAATTTTTACAAAATATTTTTACCGAGTATAATTGCTTACATTTAACCTAACTTCTAAAATCTGATATTTTTTTTTTTTTTGGTTTAACCTCCGGAACCACCGTTAAGGTATATCTTCAGAGGATGAGATGAGTTGAGATTTGCCGGCTTCCGTGGCGGAGTGGCAGCGTCTCTGCCTTTCATCCGGAGGTCAATTCATTCATCTCATCCTCTGAAGATGTACTTAAATGTGGTTCCGGAGGTTAAACAAAAAAAAAAAAAAAAAAAAAAAAAAGGATGAGATGAATGAATTGTAGCTTGTATGAAAAACGTCATGCCTAACCGGGATTCGAACCCGGGATCTCCGAATGAAAAAATCTGACATGGACACCATATGACATCCTTGTACGTTTATTAAATTACATATACACATTTTTTTTTTTTAAATATAACTTACATAAAATTTTATTTCATTAATAACTTCTGATATATTTATTTTTTTGTTTTGTTTTATTTTATTGCATTATTTTTTTGAAATTTTTTTTACAATCAGAGGTTCATAATTATTAATAAATTAATACATTTAAATTTAAAAAAAGTTAAATAAAAAAAAGGAGATGAAATCTGATTCAAACCGATGTGCCTTACCTTGCAAATTTAAATATTTCATTAATTAAAATTTTATTTTGCTATAGCTTTGGAACCAATGACAATAAATACCACTAATGATAAATCGTTTAAAATTTTTTCAATGGGGGCTTATTATTGCAGTTAAGAAAAACTCCAAAATCTAATTTTTTAGGGATTTTTGGACACTTTTAATCCAGTCGATTGCCATCAAAAGGAGAGGTGCACAACTAGATATTACAACAGTCCTAAATCCAACATTTAAATATTCTGAGTTGTACAAGATACATACGCACATACCTACTTACAGACGTCACGCCGAAACTAGTCAAAATGGATTTAGGGATGGTCAAAATGGATATCTGAAATCTGAAAACCGAAACTTTTCGTGATCTTTACTTCGTACATGGAAGTAAAAAAGAAACAGCCGTCCTAACACCTAAGTGGGGTTTTTTTTCAACTTTTAAATTCTTTTAATCTATAGACTTCAATTTTTTTAAATTTATTTTTTATCTATTTATTCAACCTGAGTAGTTTGTTATTTTTTCTTGTTATATCTTACCTACATTCCTGTATCTCTTATTTTAAATTTTGGGTGCAGTTCGGATTTTCCTATGTCCATGCTGAAGATGGCCTGTAGAACAAGTTTTAAGCTTTTCGAACAATAAATAGAATAATTATAGAACAATAAATCCTTGGTGTGATTTATTTCCCTGACATGAGCCTCCTTATCTCTTAAAAAAATTAACAAATGTATATAAAATAAACTATTTACTGTTAACTAAGTACTTTACTAAGAGTGCAGAAAAGAAATTAGATTATTTATTATATTAAATCACTTAAATCAACAATTTCTTGTATTTATTGGACTTTTTATTTTTACTGATTGAGAAAATTTTAATTTTATCATTAACATTATTAAATTATTGTTATATCAGGTTCAAATATCGGTAATTTAAAGTTAAATATATAATTTTTTAGATATGAATTCAGATTAGGAATATTAACCACAGAAAATCTTTCTTACGTTATGAGCAGATGGTCATGAAAATTGTTATAATGTCAGAAGTTCAAACTTAATAGTTTCACATCTAGCAGAGATGGGTTTAAAGTATTATTGGAAAAAAAGACTTCGTACATTTTACAATTATACAAATAAGAGAATGTTCGGAATTGTATAAATATGAAGTAAAAAGTTACAAATATGAATAAAATATCAAATAAATTGATACTTATGAATATTTTTTAAATTCCCTTAATGTTCTTATTTTGAAAAAAAAACTTTTTTCCATTTTCAATTAAATTTCCCAAAGAAATGAGGATTTGGTAAATTAAAATAATTTAAAAGTATTTTATAACTAGTAAAACGATTCTAAGTTATACTTCAAAAAAAGTTAAATTACGCATTTATTCCACAACCCTCAACTATTTTCCTAGTTCCCTCAAACGATCTGTTCTTTCTCAACGAACATAGAAGAAATTAAAGTAAACAGGACTCTGATTTCTATTGAAAATTCATACTTCATAAAAAATTCCTTACTTTCTAAATATGAAAAACATAGTCCAATACAAGTAAAAAATAATCTTCAACCTATTTCATAAGACAATAATATAACTTAAAACTATAACTAAAAAATGCTAAAATACTTTTAAGGTCATTTTAAAAAAACACTGGAACTCATTCAAGATTTAAAATTTCAGAAATAAAATAAATTAAAAAGTAAAATTTTTGAAACGTTATACTACTATATACTTTTACTATTACAATATATTTACATGTAAGAATATTTTACTTTTTTACCAACTTTTTGGTAAAAAAATTTATTTCCAACTTCTGTAGCTAATTACCAACATTTTATTAAAAACTTCTGTAGCTAATTACATTCTGATATACCACAGATTTCCAAAATTAAGTTTCCATTATCCAACAAAAAAAAAACTCAAACAGAATTTTCATTTACAGATATGCCAGTCCTAACTTGAAAATTATAACTTTCATTTATAATTAAGATCGATTTGGAAATCATTTAAAACTAATTCTCAGTTATTAAAACAATACGTTCGCTAAAAACTGGCTAAATTTACGCATTTCTTTAAAATATCAATCATAAAAATTTAATCAGCACTTAAAAATCCAATAAAAACAAGGACGATATGAAGGTAGTGAGGTAAAATGTATAAAATTATAATTTTTTTTGACAAGGTTAGTTAAAGAATAACATCTATTCTTTTTTTTTATCTTGATGATATCACCACAAACACTGAAGCTTGTGCGTGGGATGTGAAAGTGGAATTCGGTAGCATATGAAAAATATCATGCCTGACCGGGATTCGAACCCAAAACCTACTAATAAAAGGCAGAGACACTACCACTCCGCCAGTGAGATCGACAATCTTATTATTTAACTGCTTTTAAATCTTAAAGAGAGATATTTTTTCATAAATTGAAATGTACGTACAACTCATAGGCTTATTATTCGAATAGCAATATTTTATCCTGAAAATATTGTTGTTATGTATACTTACAATGCAAAAAGAAACTCTAGGAGCACAAAAAAATATGTGTGTGCACATTTGAAAATTGAAAGGAACAACGATACTAATAAAAGTAAGATATTTTATGTAGAAAACAATTCTGTTATTATATAAACGTATTAGGATTACCCAGAGGTTACTTTCTCATGGGAAAAATAGACAGTTCGAAGAAGAATGGATGAGCTCTTACCGCCAATTAATATTCTGTTCCTTGGGTCTAATTAAAGCACATCCTAATATTTGTTATTCACTGATTTAATAAACTTCAAGTTTGCTCCCAACAATAAAAAACCAAGCTTCGAATCCTGAACGGACATATCTGTAGAAAATATCCAAAAACTTTTGGAATATCAAAAAAATAAGTTAATAACAAATATAGGCGTATGAATTAAAAGGAAATTATTTTAAAATATTGTAGCATTTTACGGTAAAATACATGAACAGTAAAGAATGAAAAAGATATTACAGAAAGGGACAAAAAGAAACCTTTTTAATAAAGGTACAGTTTCGTTTAACAATCTTCTTTTGATACACTGCCCGCTGACGCGCCTAACACATATTTCTACTGAGAGAAAAGTCACCGGACCAGGTTTGAAATTTCATAGTAAATCAAGAGACCGAACGCACTAGGTCGGTCGTTCTCACGCTTTGAGTTGGATCTGGTCCGGCAGGTAAAGGGGATAAAAGTATAAATACTCCCCCCTCCCACGAGAAGACCAGCTAAAGTTAAGTTCTGCGAAACGTTACGAAGTCAGTCCATCGAGGAGAGTCTGCGAGTCGAGAGAGCGAGATGTCAGTCAGCGAGAGCATTTTGTAGCGGGGAGAACAAATGAAGGAGCGAATTTCCAATATGAATTAAGTTTGATACGATAAGAGTTGACGCCACGAGTAATTTCAAGAAATACTATCGGTGAGTTACTGTCAAACTAAAATGTACTAAATTTCAATTATAAACTGTTGGGGTAGTTTTATTTATGAACAGCAAAGATATTTCCCATTGAAAGAACTTTATACTTGTCTTATCTACTATGCTATTGTTTGTTAGTACAAGACTAGTAATTGAAAGTGTTAACACTAGCGGGTATGCTAAAGTTTTTGTTTAGCATACCACGACTTGTTTAGAAAACCAGGGTTTGAATTCTGGTTTTCTATTCATCTACCTCATCAGGAATAAATCCTGATAAGTAATTTAAATTCTGTTTTGCATATTATCTATGTTTACTATTATGATAGATATTTGTGATGATCTGTTCGTTATTGACAGGTAATAAAATTATTGTTTACCGTTGCCATTATTGTCTAATGGATTTTGAAATACCATAATTATTCTAATTATCATGTGAGATTTTTATTTTTTATAATCTGTTATTATTGTTATTACTATTGACATTTATGACTACTAATATTATGATTGTTTACTGTTTTTTTTTTTATATATATATATTATGTTTTTATGTTACTTATTATGTTATGTATTAATTGTTTGATTATTTTCGCCTATTATCATTATTATTATTGTCAGTATTGTCATTAATATTGATTTGTCTTGACCTAATTATGTAATTATATTTAAATATTCTAAATTTCAATCTCTCAATGTCCTGATCAAGCCGCGAACAGGCAACAATAAAACATAAATACCATTTTTTAAATAATATAATTATTTAATTATTACTGTATACTATTTCCTGTTAGTTGAAAAATTAAATTTATTATTGTAAATAAGTTGTTATGTAATGAAAAAGTATTTATTTTAACGCTATACAAACCAGTTTAATCTGTAATAAATTCTTATTACTAATTAAATTTTATTTATACATTTGTTTTGCAAGGGTGCCTCTAACCACAATTATCTCAAACATATTCCTAGATGGTAATCAAAATAAAAGTCATATTAAAATATACTTACACACACAGCGTGCACAACACATACACAATAATCATGATATATACTTTATATTATATTAAATAAATATTTCATATTATATATATATATATATATATATAATACATTATACATACATTTATACGTTATTTTACACTTTTTTTTATAGTTATTTGGTTAATAAATTTTTATCAAGAGAAATTTATTTAAAATATATTTTGTAAGAAACAGAATTTAAAGTACAGTTTTATTTTTTTTTTATTTATTTTTTTTTTTTACTTTAGTAAATATCGCGTTTACAAAACGAAAATAACATGATACCTTCATAAAGATTTAGGTTAGGATATTATTAATATTGTATTAATAAAAAAAAGGTATAGTTTTTTTTTCTCAGAATAACTCTTCAACTTAAACATTATTATCTTGAGGTTTTAAAAATTTTGAAAATAAAAATTATGAAGCGAATGAAAAGTACCAGGCCTGACCGGGATTCAAACTGGATCTCCGAATGAAAGGCACAAGCGAAAATCACCCAAGAAGGTTGCTGATATATTTTTCATTAAAAATAATATAAATATTATTAGATTAACATGAATAAAACATTTAGAACGCTGGAAATTTTCCAGAGATAATTAGGAAAATACAACTTGTTATTAGATTATCTTATTACTCTATTGTTATAAATATTATCAGTCTTAACCTGCTGTTAGAATCTTAGAACAATAACGGGATTATACCAATATGCTTATTCCAAATTGTAATGATTTTAAAACTATTATTCTCGGTCGGTTTATTAGATTTTTGTTTTAATCCCTTATCCTTCCGAAGTATTCACTACCCGAATTAGATTTTTACATTAAATGTACAATTTACAAATATTTTTATCTCACTTAACTTATATGGCTTGATTATTTCATTTAAAACGTATACTTCGAAGTTCCTTAATCAAAACAAACAGTGCTTTCTGTTAAGTTTAATTTTTATTTTAGTTGAAATATATTTTTCTATATACTGTAATACATTTTTTTTATGGTTATTTGGTTAATAAACTTTTATTATGAGAAATTTATTTAAAACATATTTTGTAAGAAACAGAATTTAAAGTACAGTTTTATTTTTTATTTTTTTTTTTTTTACTTTAGTAAACATCGCGTTCACAAAACGAAAATAACGTGATACATTCATAAAGATTTAGGTTAGCGCGCGGAGATCAATGTAGGGTGAAATTTAGATATGTAAGGAAATAATTTAGAAAGGGCGAGTGTGGATTTATGAGAGAGAGTACCAGCTGACCACAGTCAGCCAGGCTTTGAACTCTTTTTATTCTTTTAATATTTAGAAATATTTTATGTATTTTACGTCTAAAAACATACGACTTATTTTTAAAATTTATTATAAAAACATTTTTATATATTAGCTTTAGAATTCGTTACTTTCTGCCCATTAAAAATTGAAAGTAATTAACAAGTATATGTAAGAAAATAATTAAAATAGCATGAATTACATAAATAATACTTTATCGGTCCAATTTTTAAAACTAATTTGGATAATTAAAAATGGGAGAGTAAGAACCTAAAAAAATTAAATATGCATCTTCCTTAACTGAGAGATTAATTTTATTTCAAATTATTAGAGTTCTGATCTTAAAGAACTTTTAACATTTTATATGACTGAAGTAGTTTGTGGTCAAATGGTTAAATGTTTTTTTTTTTTGTGTGTTATGATTTTAAATAGTATGATCTAATTTTCCACTTTTTTTTTTTTTTTTTTTTTTTTTTTTATTCTTCATCCTGAAATGAATAGTCAGATTAATTTAAAAATAACATCAATTGTGATAGTTTCCTGAAAATAGAAGTTCCCGGTCTTAATTCTAGAAAAGATTTCGAGATAATTGTTTGTGAAAATATAAAAGGAATAAAATTAACATCAAGCACGATGTGCTTGATGTTAATTACGAATAAAAAAATTGTATTAAACTAATGTGGTTTATATACGTGTTAAAAAAAATCAATAGAAGTTAAATATATTTAGTGTTATAAGATCAGAATGTAAAAAAAACAAAACATTCATCCCAGACTACGCATGTGTCCGCTAAAACCACAGTCAGTTATTCAGAAAAGGTTCCAATATATCTAGATTAAAGAAAGGCCTACACGATCGGAACGTTTTTGTTGGGAAATAATCATTTATAATGATGTGTTTACGAAATATATTTGCTATTATAGTACTTTTATTCCTTTATTTTTATTTACCTGTTATTCTAACTCTGCGATAACCGTACGTTTATATTTTCTGTGCTAATTATATACTTAACCATTCAGATATTCACCTCATTTTGACGAATTAAGACAGTTACTATTATTTTTTATTTTTTTGGACAAGATAAAATCACACCTTCTGTAATGCATATTATCTATTACGGTTAATCGTTAACAATCTTAGAGAACATCTCTAGTAATTCTAAAAGGTTTTACAGACTACACATAGAATGAGTCTCATTTTTTGTATCATTATATAGCAATATTTCTGAAAGTATATGTTTGGAGCGTAGCTTTATATGGAAGTGAAACTTGGACAATCGGAGTACCTGAGAAGAAAAGATTAGAAGCTTTAGAAATGTGATGTTTTAACAACCAGATGGGTGGATAAAGTGACAAATGAAGAGGTATTGTTGTAAATCGATGAAAAAAGAAGCATTTAGAAAAATATAATTAAAAGAAGAGACAGACTTATAAGCCACATATTAAGGCTTCCTGGAATAGTCGCTTATATATTGGAGGGACAGATAGATGGGTAAAATTGTGCAGGCAGGCAACGTTTGGAATATGTAAAACAAATTGTTATGGATATAGGATGTAGGAAATATATCGAAATGAAACGATTGGCACTACAATGGGAATCTTGGAGAGCTGCATCAAACCAATAAAAAGACTGAAGTCAAAAAAAATATAATAAGTATTTTTAACAAGATTAAATGCACATACGAGAGTACATTTGAAAATGAAATAAATTGAGGGCTTTAAATTTTGAAGAATAAATTTTCGTATTTTTAAAGTAAAAGTGAAGGAAAAGAACTGTTTCGCAAAATTTTAATAATTGTTAAAAAATATTCGTAAGATATCTGAATATTAATTTAAAGGGTACCAAAATTATAAATTACTCATAATATAAATATTTTTAAAAAATACAATTTTTTATAAATAGATAATTCTCAAGGTTTGAATTTTAATAATTAAAAAATGTAGTAATTATAATTTTAATTAATAAATAATTTATAGGAAATTGAAATAATTGTATAGTATTATCTGTAGTTATTATCAAATATTTTTCCCTAGAATTCTGAATCATAAAAGAATATTTATTATCATTTCTTATTACAATATATTAAATTAAATATTCTTTATATTTACCGGGTTTTAAGTTAAATAGTTTTCCTCTGAATTTTAATTAAACGAAAACTCAAAAAAAATAATTGGTAATAATATATCTTTGATGAGTTTCAACCTTTCTGTAAATATGAAGAGAGGGACTTCCTTCATATTTACAGAAAAAAAATTTTTAATTTTATTTTATTCCTTTACTTCGATAAAAAAATTATGTTTTTTCAAAAAAATTTAAAAAAGTAATTCTTTTTATCATTATTTTTCAAAAATTAATCTGGTATACTGGTATACTTACAATAATAAATTTCGATAAATAAACGCAAAAATAAGATACTACAACACAGTTACAAAACCAAAAGCCACTTATGCAGCATAAACACTCTTTCACCTGAATGTACAATCAAAGAGAGATAGACTCCAGAAAATCAGAAGAAGAATTCGAAGAATCTGCATAAACAAAAATTACCAATTATGGGTAGCGGTTGATTATGCCCAACAAGGTTCTGTATAAAGGATTAGACCCCATTATTGATACTATAAGTAAGAGGAGACTAGGCTTCTTAGGACAAATTATGAGGATGCAAATTTCGAGACTTCTGAAACAGCTGATACAGTTCGACTCGAAAAACACCAAAAGAGGATGCAGATAGATCAGAGAAATAAGAGAGGATCTGAAGGAAATTGCTCTTACATCAGATGTCACCATGGGCAAGAGAAAATTAAACAAAAAATCAAGGACAAAAACACTCAATTCTCACTCACAAGAAACTCAAAACACGAACATTATCAACACTAGAAAGAGAAATAATTGGAACGTATGAGAAAGTACTGGGAGAGCTGCAAGAACAGCCCCATCGAGGAGAATTGACTAATGGATTTACTAAAGTAATCCTATGTGGTCATAAAAGATAATAATATTAATAATACAACTTCATCATTACTTTTCGATCTATATTGATATAGAACTGAAGAACATAAAAAAATAATTAATTAATTACTAATAAGAGATATTTTCCCATTCTTCTAGAAAATTTGATTTACTTATCTACTAACAGTATTTCATTTAAAGATTAGTTTTCAAGTCATAACTATTTCAATCGAAAAATTTAGTTAAAATAAATTACATTTATAATTTATATTATAATTCATATTTACTTAAAATAAATTTAACTTAATTTAGGGAGATTAAGGTACAGAATGCAATCTATTTAATTAAAATCAAAGGAGGATCTTAAATATAAGTAACAGAATAAATTTCTGTTTGTATGTATGCTTGGATAGCAGAGAAAATAGATTAAATTATTTAATAATTAGAAAGGTAAGTCTGAACTCAATTTATTTAGAAACTTTTATAATTTCTTTATTTATTTATTTAGAAATGTATAAATAATTAATATTAAAACTAAAATTATAATTACAAAATATATATACTGTAACTAAAAAAATTAAGCTAGGGAAGTAAGTAATAACTATGGAAGTATTATACCCAAGTATTCTTCATAAACTTGTGGATCAGATGCAAAGCTGTGAAAAGTATTGTAATAAGTGTTACCACGCAAATAATGATTGTAAAGTTTTATAAACTTGTGTTAAAATGAGTCAAATTTAATGCAATACTAGTTGATATTGACTGTTCATTTGAAGATGCCCGGGGATATGAACGTATAAATATTACTGTGCTTGTTGTATCTTGTAGGTTAAGATGTCAGATGTACATGTTTAGTATTTCCCGTTTTATTACTTGTAACGTATATATTTTGTCGTATAGTTTTGTTGCCATTACCATGATGACTTATCATTAATCCAAGATACTTGTAACTATTTTCAACCCCACAGACTGTAACAGGAGCTCAAAAATGTGTAGGCGAAATAATTTTTAATGTTCTTTTTTGTCATTATAACACGCATGTATTTAATGTAAAGTACTGAGGACCAGAGGCAAAGAAATGTAAATCCTGGTAATGAACATTATGTAGGTATAAATGTGTAAACGATGACATAACTCCATCGTATTTGTTAAAGCGATGAATTATAATGTGTCCGATAAGGACAATGGTGACACGGGGAGGAAATTACATGTGTACAAGGATGTAAATATAAAATATTGGACAAGGAGTAAAAAAAAACGTTGTGTACGCCTGGGGGCAAATCGTGGCAACGTTTAGGGCCAGGGATGCAGCCTAATTGTAAGGATGTCGTGGTCTGAGGCACACACAAGAGTGTCCTGGTTCGAGGTACTTCCGAGAATGCATGGGGACCCTCATGCGTCCATGCGAGCAATTGCGGTAGGGAGGGAAGGGTAGCTTTCTGCGTAGGGGCTTTTCGGCACGCAAGAAGCGGAGTATCGGAGTTCATCGATGAGCCAGGGGAGGCTCTGTTGGGGGATCCTTAACAGGACATAAAGCAAGGATGGGGGTAGGTTAACCTGCTGCCACGATACTGCGTAGCGGCTGATGATATGCTCACGGTAGTTCCAGCTGCTGCATGAGAGTTTTAAACAACACAATTTATTTTTTTTTTTTTTGAGTAATTTATTTTTTACAATTGATCCTGACAAAGGAATTGCAATCAGAATTTACAAAGGAATTACGACCAGAAGTAAAATTGTATGGCTAAGAGTAACGTATCAGACCATCGAAACATAGTCCACTTCAATTACAATCTTGACAATATGCATTAACTCTCATTATACAAAAGAAGCAATTAGTTAATAAAAATAATGATAGCAGATAATAGAAGTAACAGATAACGGACAATATTCAGATAAAGGAGATAACAATAATAGTTAGATAACTTTAAAGTCATCCAAGTACAGTCATAAAGATTAAAGTCAGAAACGTACAGGTAAAAATAGTATAGATTCTAAAAATTTAATTTATATTTAACGTAATAATCACTGTATTAATCACAGTATTAGCCTCCTCAATTTCTTACTTCCTCGCCATTGTTAAATAAATCAGCGCCAGATGGTTCACATGCTTGCCAGCTTTGATATCTAGTTCCTACTGGTTCCGATAATCGGAATTAAATAAAAATCTCACGAGCAGATGGTACCTTAAGATGAGAGTATTGTCCAGTTGAACCGAAGTACAATTGCCTTTCCTCTTAATAAATATCATATGAATCGATTTGGAAAAATTTAGTTTCACTCTTCATCCACGAAGCCATTCGTTGGTAAATCGAGAACAGCTTGCAATTTTCCCTAGGCAAGTTGGGATCACAACCTACAGTCAAAATCGCTATGTCGTCTGCAAAGGACGCAACTTTGATATTTTCTGTACTGGAAACGTCTGTAGTGTACATAAAATATAGAATCGGACCCAAAACAGAACTCTGTGGAACTCCTGATGATTTTATATGCAGATATATAATTTCTGGTTGTATTTTCCTTGAGAAAACCATCCATCTAGGTAACTACCTAACACACGATAGACCGTTGTGGTAGGATTGACTTCACTATGAAAAGGGAACCGGGAAGACAAACTTTGTCGAATGCTTGTTGAACGTCTAGGAAGGCTGCCCAACAGCATTCCTTTCTTTCTAGACACCGGCTGACCATAAATAAAAAAAACAAACTGCTATCTTGAATCCTGGTACAGTAAATCGAGCATACTTAATACTGATCCAGAAGGAAAACTTTTGGATAATTTCGATCAATAATTAAAAGACAAACTAAAGAAATACTGTGCATAAAGATTTTTTTCTTTTTTAAACTTTTGAGAAAGATTTTAATGATGAAATAAGGGAAAATTTTGAAAAATAAGACAACCCTTACCCAATTTCATAGATAGAATTCATCTTTCAATTTGTAATCCTATTATACAATCCACTGTTTCCAGTTATGAAAACATAAAAACAGACACGATTTCTAACGATTCTTTGAAACAATAAACTTAGGCGGAAACGTGATAAAACGGAAATTTAAACAGGACGAAATAATATGTAGTCGCACAAGTTATTAAAGTAGGTATCTCACTCTTACAGCAAAATCTGATATAGTATAAATAAAACAAACTAAGCAGAATTTAATAAAAACTGTTCTCCTAATGTACATTTATTTTTTTTCTTATTTATTTCCTATCCTCTTCAAAAACATTCAAACAAATGAAATCGAACCTACCAAAATCCAAGACTGATCATTATAAATAAAGTCACTTTTTTTTTAACAAAATATTAAAATAAAGATAAATATTGATAAATAAAAAATTAAAACAAATTGTATGTTCATTAAAGAATCTATTCGTCAAATCTTGATTACATTAAAACATTTTTAAAATTTTTTTTATATTGTACTTTTTTTTATTAGTAAGCAAATAATTGTAAAATTACAAATTTCTTTTAAGTAATCAAGTAATTATTTTTGGATAAAAACTAAATAATAACAACAATTATAAATCTAATTTTCCAACAATTTTTTTCAATTTATGATTAATATAAAATTTACTATAACAAATTATGATAACAGTGTTCCATGATAACTAACATTCTTTATCACAAAGATAATCAATTTATATGGCATACTTGTTACACGAACTAAAAATGGTGTTTTTAAGGAAATACTTTATTAAATCTAACTTACTTTCATTTGCAGGTAAATAACAGATCTGTAATGAAAAACTGTTTTAGATGTGACAACTGGCACATCTTTGTCTATAGGACAGATTTTATTGCAAACTGCAGGATATGAGAATGTCAATGGAATGTCGTAATCGCGCTTACGTCTACATTAAGTACCCTTATGATTGCTAGCGTTTGGTCAGCTATAGTAGTTGAATGTACAAAAAGCTGCAACAGAAATTGCTACTTTTTTTTTGCAAATTAATATCTTGAAGAAAGTTTGATTAAAATATGTAACAATGAATTGCTAATAATTCTGTATCAAACAAAAGGAGTCTGTCAAATTAGGAAAATGACTAATGACCTTCAAAAAGCTGTACTAATTTAAGTGATAAGTAAAATATATAATTGAAAAAATTTAATTCTTTTGTATTATTAATAGTTCAGATTTTATTAGCGATTTTTCCCAGATTTAGAAAACAGAAATTAAAGTTTATTAAACGGAGATAATAATGGGGAAACACAGTCATTGATTTAGTTTGTAGAATTTTTAAAAATTTATTCAGTTATAATACTGATGTCCTTTTAGCAAATTTGTGGTATAATGAAAAAAAATTTTTTTTTTTTCAGAAATTTAGTCAAGTTTAACGTATGATAAATTTTTTATTATAGTGTATCCATAAAATTATATTTATACAGAAAGAACTTAACACAGAATACGGAAGAAACATTAAATGTAACAAAAATATATAAGAAACTATAAAAGTTTCATTGCGATGAGACTCACGTCCCGTTAGTAAAACCCTTATCTTAAAATACCATCAAAAGTTAAGAAATAAAACAAAAATGTTGAATAGAAACAAATAAAAAATTACAATATTCATAGAATAATCTTCTCGTATTAGTAATAAACTATGATTATGAATATAAGTATACAAAAAAAATTTTGCTTGAAATTTTTGTTAACAAGATTACATCTAATTCTCAATTTAGTTGAGAAGCAAGTGGTGGAAGACTGTGAAAGCTTGACAACTTGATCTCGCAGTTCAGTCGATATTGAACATTAAAAGAGACCGCACCCAGAGACAGTCTTTGCCGTTAATGTAGCCCTGGAGATAAACCCGGAGCGCTTACTTAAGATGTGACGCAACATCACAAAGAAATGAGGTCACCAAGGCCAATTCACATTAGAGAGTATTTGTCAAATGGTGACTTAAGTTGCACTTATTCCCTAAAGCACTAAAACGCCACCACAACCCGCTACTATTTTGTCCATATCTTATGACATGGTGAAATGTTAGAATTCTCAAACTAAAATAAAAGTCTTTCTGAAAAATATTTTATGGTTATCAGTATCTGTTTGATGTATACTTTTAGATCGTAAAAATGTTTTTACATTATTAAAAAAAATACATAGAATAAAAAATAAATTTTAATTATTTGGATACGCCTTAACTTCTAAAATAATAATAAAATAATCGGAATAATTTTCCTCATTAACCAATTCTAGCTGGAATTCATCTGCTTAATAACTATCAAAAAAAAAGGAAGTACTCAAAGTCAGGTTAATTTATAAATAGGTCATTAATTATTAAGAAAATCCATGGACAAATTACAAATCTTTCAGCAAATGAGTAAAATTTTCTTTAAAATAAAATATCGCATAATTCAATAATGCACATACGATAAAATTTCATTTTATTTTCCAAAGAAACTAACCTAATTCATCCAGCTGTACATGTATATAATATGGTAAATATGTTTAGCATATATAACATTTAAAAATGTCTATACCCCAAAAAACAAGCCCCTGTGGAATCTCTTCCACTGAAACTCCAAATTCAAGTTTAATATGGGTAAAATTTTAAATACAATTTTGATAAATACGACCATGTTTCAAATATCAAACTTGAATACATACACTGAATGCAATATATTGCTTTCACTGGAGATCTTGATATCTCTGGAATGTTACAAGCCCATTAATGAAGAACAGGACTTAAATATTCCTACCTACTAATTCGAATTCTGACTTTATACAACTTCTCTAGTTATCATCTAAGTTGTTACACCAATTATTTGCATGCGTTTTATCCACTTGAGAACTATCGTTTCCGTTATCGTATAATCGTTTCAACTATATCTGGAAGAAATGCTTCCTCCTAAGCTGTGCATCATTTTTCTAACTGTCATCTAAAATTTGATATCGTGATATTCAATGTTCTATTTCTTCTGGGCAAAGGGAATAAGTAATGTCTGTAAGCATTCCCGGCCAGTAAAAAATTGTGCCCATGACTAGTTTCCTCAGTAGCTCGTTCTTTCTACTAATTAAAACATTATGAGATTACGTATATTTTTGCCTGAAAGTTTACGGTTTACTTATTGATAAATAATCATAGGATAATTCTCAAGTAGTATATGCTAACTATTTTCTACTCATCTACCCAGGAACTAGCTATATAAAATAGAAGAAGACTGTCCCGTTTCTGGAGCAAAGTCTTTCCATTTCATCATTCCGAATTTGAAAAGTAACCGTATTAACGCCTTACATTCTTAATGTTCTACAAGATGAACAGTCATTTACAACTGGCAAATTATTAGTGGTTGTGGATTCAAACACTATTTCGCCAGCCTTCTATTATCTTCCGCCATGAATCTAAATACAAGTTAGGCCTAAGATACAAATTATGCCTAAGAATACCAAACAGCAGCCTTAAAGTGACAACTAGTACAAAAAGAAATTTTTTTGGCAGTGTATGAAATTGTGCGTCTCATTCATAATTATTCAAGAGAAAATTTACAATTTACTTAACCGTATTTCAGATAAGAATTTTAAGAGATCTTCCATTTTTCACTAATTAGCTTCTGCTCTTACAAGAAACTAAAATACTAACGATGGACATGACTTATTGCTATGGCTATTATCTTATCGAGCTATGGCTATTATTATTATCTTTCCTGATTTCTTATCGAGATAACTGCTTAGTCACTCTAGTTATCAAATATTATTATGTTTGTACTTTTTTTTTTTGTAACTAATATTTTATTTACAACAATATTAATTTTTATTTATGATTTATTTCAAATGTGTTTTTCTGGGGTTATTCTTTAATAGCTAATTTCCACCTGAAAGTATGAATGTATTATTTAACAATCTGATATAATACTAAGTATGACCGGAATCTGAATCTAATATCTTCCAAATGAGAAGAACACTATTGTTGATTATTCCACCATGACAAAAGATGTTAGAGAAATGCTGTACAACAAATATTAATTTTTTGTATCATTCAATCAAATTTTATTGAGAGTAAATAACTATATCATACACACGCACACACACAAACTTATATATATATA
>JAAAKQ030195368.1:0-11962 GCA_010016005.3 Zanna intricata
ATTTGGAAAAATATAGTTAAAAGAAGAGACAAACTTATAGGCCACATATTAAGGCATCCTGGAATACTCGCTTTGATTTTGGAAGAACAGGTAGATGGGAAAAATTGTGTAGGCAGCCAACGGTTGGAATATGTAAAACAAATTGTTAGGGATGTAGGATGTAGGCAAAATACCGAAATGAAACGACTGGCACTAGATAGGGAATGTTCGAGAGCTGCATCAAACCAGTCAAATGACTGAAGACCAAAAAAAAAAAAAAAGAAGTATTCCCATCTGAATAATGCAAATCTCTTTGGGCTTACTCAGAGTTAGTAAGCGTTTTTAATATATAAAATATCTTATATCACAAAAAGTATTAGTATTTTATACAGGTATTTTATAAAAATATAAGTTTACGTATTTTATACACAAAAGTACTTAACATACGGAATTATAGATACTGTAGACCAATATTTGGTAAGTTAGAAATGTTAACTAATTAAATAACGTGTAAATATATCAGACTCTATGAAACCACAGATCTATTACGAGCATTTATCTTTTATCGGACTAAAAAATATATTCCTTTTCGTATAACAATACAATATTTCGGGTTACGAGAAAGGCTGATTATGCTTCTATTGCTATTTATAATAAATGACTGGACCATTTAAAATTTTCCCATCGATTTACCAGCAATATAATTAACATTTCCTTTTTACAGAAACAATATTTTTTTATCGACGAATCTTTGAATAATATTAATTAAAAATTTGTTTTTAAAAAGCTGAATTTTCTATATCTCCACTTTAGTGTGTGCTCAACATATTCTCATTAACGTCTTTTGAGTTGTGATTTATATTGTATATTTAACATAATATTATTATTCTCACGTATTTACATTAAAACTATTTAATATGTTTATATTTTAACTTACCAATATTGACTTTTTATCTGATAAATTAATTCACCACAGAAGCTTTTACGTCAGAATATGGAAATGGAAATTTTTAAAACGTATGAAAAATGCCATACCTGATCAGGATTCGAACCCGGAACCTGCAGATAAAAGGCTGAGACAATAAGATTCACCGAACCGATGGAGGTGGCCGGTGTTTAATCACGAACATTTTTTTCTATCTTTTTTTTTAATTTTGTTATTATTTGTGTATTCTGTGGTGCTGTACTCACCAATGTTTTATCACGGTTTCCTTTGATCCATCCAGGAGTATCACGAATAGTGTGATAATAATTCATGAACGATTCATATTTTTAATAAATAAACAAATGAATGAATTAAAAATCAATTTCTAAATCTGGCCATCTTATTTTTTCATACACTACATTTTTTAATATAAAATTTTCTACACAGATATTTTCAAACTAATTTTTTAAAATAGATGTAAAATTTCAATCAGTTTATTATAAATTTTTACTATTAAAAAAATAAATCATTTATAATTAAAGAAAAATAATATCAAACACATATCGATTTTCGGTTTGTTGTAGCACTGCACATCTAAGCAATAATAAACTAATGACAATTCATTGTAGGAAATCTTAAAAGAATGTTTGTAATAACGTAGGATATGAAAGTATCTTATGCATCACTACAAAAGCCCACAAGAGATGACAGTAGGTGCAATGGAAATGTTGAAAGTTGACGCTTCTTATTGTTCTCCCTCGCATTCAACAAAATTCTGAATACTCCTGGACAATGACAATATTTGAAGTAGACAAACTTCTGCGCTGGTTACAAGTTGGAGACATCTGTACATGATGCCTGTATAAATATTTTTAAAATAATTATATGGAATTTATTGTTAGGTTTACCATTACACAGTCTACAAAAATTCTTTGAGGTTTTCTTACCCTGAGGTTAGCCTTATCTATTCATTTCTGTTCAATTTCTGAGAAAAAAATCATCACTATAAAATATATCCAATTTCAAAATAAGAAATGTACGATTGTCTATTGTTTTTTCTTTAAATCTAAATCCAAATTTACGCAAGAGTTTTTAAAACATACTAGTTTAGTAAGTAAATATTTTTCATTTTCATTTTTGAAATCTTTTGCTCTTATTACTATTTTATAACTCCGATAATTTCACAGACCGCCTCCGAAAATCGAAAATTATATGAACTGGAAATAAATTTGCCGAATTTACAATTTATTATAGCAGCTAACGTATTTTTAAAATTCAGGAAATTTTTTTTTTATGCTTATCAATAGAACAGCATCTAATCCTTCATTAGTAACTTAACTCACAGGAGAAGAGGAGGCCAATAATAATCAAATTCCTTTTAGATATATCCTCGAAAAGTATAATTAAATTTGACTCAAATATGCTCTAACTTTGGAAAACTAACTAGTTAATCAATATTAGGGATCGCAAGATATCTTAACTAAAATCCTGTTTATGAATTATTACCTTTTTTAAAAACAAAATGAAGGAATAATACTGACAAAATATTTCATGAGCGGGCTGGTTACCGCGGTAAAGGGAGATTTTACACAATTTATTACTCAAGGAAACACTTAGCTCTAAAAAATGTCATGCCTAATCGGATTCAATGACCGAGAGGCTACCATTCCGCGATAGAGATCGTAAATAATAAAAATTAATTAAAAAGAATAAATTTAAAATAAATATAATTTAATTATTTAGTTTACACATGAAGTCAAACGTAGATTCTATTAGGTATTTAATAGTAGATTGCTTAAAAAGTGATTAAAAAGATACAGTAAAAAGTAATAAATGGCTGAAAATGTTTTATAAATAAAATTACGTTTTGTAATTTCACACACCTTTACCGAGTAGATCGGTGCAATAAAAGTACAAGTTTTTTCAACAGTACTATCCCCCTCAGCGGTACAAGCTCCTTATTGGCTTCAATTTCCTTCAGGTAATTTTATAGTGCCTGCTATTGCTTTTTCGTTTCCTCTTCTTTTTTCCCTTTTTCCCCTTTTATTCTCCCTCCTTCGTTTTATATCCAATTCACCTACCTTTATTTCTAATTCTTTCCTTCTTATTTTAGTTTTTTTTTAATTTTATTTTCATTTTATCTTTTTAACGGTTAGAGTTGAACAAAAATCCAGTTCTGTACTCGTGTAAGTTTTATTATTCAACTGTAATCAAATTTTTTTTTCTCAATTTTTCTTTATATATTTAATTTATTAATTCAAATGATAGGAATTAATATAAATTAAAATTTTAGTTATATCTTAAATAGTTTATTAAAAATTCTAAAGAAAAGTTACTGAAATAATTATAAGTTAAAAATAATAGTTTTATTTTTAGGATAAATAAAGAAATAAGTAAAAAAATTACTTGATTTTATGTCATGTGAAAAATATTTTATCTTTTATAAGCTGATTCGTATATTTATTATACGAGTACATTGCCTGATTTGAACAGAAAGAAACATTTCCATCATAAAGACGTTTATACAGTTTTATTTTTCATAATAAAATTTTTTTTATATAAACGAACTCTAAAAATAATACTGATTAAGTTAAATATAGATATGTTCTGTTATTATTTAAATATAAACTTCTGTAAATTGGCTCCAAATTAAAAGAAAAGAAGTTAATAAATTAAATATATTAATAAATTATTAATGAATATATTATATTAATTATTAAATATATTAAATATTAAAATAAATTAATTAAAAAAAAGAAATTTAATTACCAACACTTAATTTTGACGCCACATATAAAATAAGGAAATTTAAAGAAAAATTGAATAGTAATATTATTTTTATAAAAAACTAAATAGTTTATAGTTTTTTAAGAGATATAGAAATTTTAACAGTTTTTTGCGTTTAACTCATGATATCTCAGCCAAATGTATATATTTCTCTTTGAAATTTTTATGGTATAATTTTCATGCGATTTTTCGAATATCAAGACCCGACCAAAATTTCTTAACTACTTTCCGGCTGACTTATAATTTTTAAAAAAACTCTTGCGTTTTCACGAGTACATTTAATTGCAAAAGTTGAGTGACAAAGTTTAAAATTTAAATATATTTCCTGTAAAGTTTAAGATATGAAAAACATTTCCAGAAATATTCAGCTCTTAATAGCCAATAGAAAAAATTTAAAGAACACAGAACGTAGCACGAGCGGTAGCCGCTCGAGTGCTCGTAAACTGTTGAATCATCTTTTTAAAATGGTCTATTAGCAAATAGTTAGAAACTGTATTAAAAATGATATACGAGTATTAATGGTTATCAAATGTTTATACTCGTTGACAGAGATATTTTCCCTAAATAATCAAATATCTATTTTTTGCGGGGGAAAGATATACATTTTGTCTTACACAGGAGTTTAATCAGTTCAATAATTAAATATGTAAATTTGCTTTTAAAAAGTTTTTTTTTTAATTTAGGCAAAAATACAATCACTTGAAGATGAAAAAAAATTATTATTACGATTATTTAAGTAACTTAGCATAGAATTTATTCTCTCTTAACTTTATCACGGATTTAATAGCATTAGTGATAGCTCAGAATAAACAGTTTATAAGTGGTAATATAATCTGCACACCATAAAATTCCAGATGTAGTTGAGTATTTCTTTTGAAAAATTGTGCTTTAATTTCAAGAATAAAAATAACTTTTATTACGGTATATATTTAATCTGATTATTCAAAATCGTTGATCTATAATGTGCTACTTCCATCTGATCAAAAATACCCCAATTATTGTGGAATTATGGAGGAAAAAGGAATGTGTGAAGGGAGAGCACCCGACCCTTTAGGGAGAAGCCTTAAGATTTCCTGTGGTTGGATTTGTTAATTTAATGCTTACATTCCTCTAGTGAATAGATCTTCCTTTTTACCTTCTACAGCTTTTTAGCTTCTTCAAATTTTAGCTCTTGTATTTATTCCTCGGCTACTTTACTTGTACTGGAATTTATAATTATATTCTTAGTTGTAACTTATGGGAGGGCTATATTTAGATCCCAGAAATATAGCTCATTTGAGATCCATTGGAGAGACTCTTGTACGATGTCTGAACAACAAGCCTAAGGTCTGAAGTCCAAGTCTACAAGTATCAATCTATTAAAGACAAGTTTTCCGATTCTCTTAAAATACATAACAGAGTTTATTTGTGTGCGCGCGCGCGCGTGTGTGTGTGTGTGTGTGTATATATATATATATTTCAAAAAGTTTCTATTAAAAAAATAAGTGAAACGATAATAATAGTTTTTCTATTTTTCACTGAAGGGGGGCATTTACAATTGAGTATTTATGCAAATTCCCTGAAATTTTCCCAAGATTGTTGTTAGTTTACTTGTATGAATTTTACCAATTACAATATTACTATTGTCGTTTAAAAGAATTACGTCAAAAAATAAAATATCACAACAGAAATCTACTTTATGTATTTAAAAATCAAGAAATATAACCATACTTAAATAAATAAATTTTAGATTGTACAAGTTACTATAAAAACAAAATATAACTGAAACGTCAGTTATAAAAACCTTTCCTCATAAAAGGAAAAAGCTGACACAAGCTTCCCCTAGGTATAATCAAATTTTTATGTATAAAAGTAGGATCTTAAAAATATGACACGCGATTTTTAACATCTCTTCTCTACAATATACCGCATAAAGCAATGAATATTATCATAAATTCAAAAACTGTTTTTTATTTTTTTATTTGCTAATTCTATTACGTTTACTTTTCACAAATTTAAAAAAAAATTGTTCAATTATTTTTAAGGACAAAAATAAAAAAAATTAGGATTTCGGAATCGTTATCCAATGTAATTACTTTAACATGTAAAGTAAATAAAATTCTCACCTTTAAAAGTTCTTTTATGGTTGAAAACCTCAAAATGTTAGTTGTAATACACCAGTAATAATATCCTAAAGAATACCCTACTTTTAAATCCCTACGAAAATGATGAGAAAATAAAATTTTATTCAATCCTTATACTTCAAAAAACAATTCAAAATTGATATAAACAATATTTTAAAGAAATTAAAATAATTTAATTTAAAAATTATCATTTCATCTTATCCTCTTAAACAATATCTAACTGTGGTCCCTGAGGCTAACAAAAAAAAAAATAAATAAATAAGCATAGTGATAAAAAATATCAAATCAGATAAGCGGTTTTAAACAAAACAATAACGTGAATATTCTTATTTACCGGTTGTTAAAGAATTACAGTAACCCAAAAGTAAGTTTATATTAGTTAACAATTAAATAAATTAAATATAGCAAATGCTCCTAGCTTGAAACGATCTATTTTTTTCGGTACGGAATTACCACACCATCTATTCCCCGTGAAGGAGCACCCCAAGGAACTCAAAACTATTAAATGAAAAGCGTAAGGTTATTTTATAGGGCACAGGAAAACAAAAATTCTAATATAAATATTTTTGGGCTATGACAACTTCACCCGAAATGGTGATCATTAAATATTTTTTAGTTTATTTCAAAAGTTGCCTGCCGTATACCCCAAGTAGTGGTCTTATACCAAAAAATTGATCGTATTAAGTCGGTAGAAATTTAATTTTTTTTTTTGTTTTTAATATTTAATTGTTAATTGTTATCAGTTATTTAAAAGAGATATTGCAGATCAATTATGAAATTATTTGTAAAAACATTAAGTGACGGTCATTTTACTTACCATCGTCTAAACCTGATATTTTTTTAGGTTAATACCAATTTTTTCAATGGTCTATTTAAAAATTATTTGTCACTATTCTACCTTTTACGCTTAAAATGTTTTATTTTCTCGCCCTGGTTGCTTGGGATGTATTAGTTTCATATCAAAAAATAAATCATTTCCAGGTAATAACATTTTTCTCTGTTTAACTGTTGCTGTAAAGTTATTTTAAGAGTTACCATATTTTATTAACACTTTATACATGTAAAGATTAATTCGTAAGATAACTTGTAGTTTTAAATTATTTAACAAAATTTTTAAAATCCAGTAATAAAAATGCTAAACTTTCCAAGCAAATAATCCGAAATATTATCCGTGACTCCCGTTTATCTCCATACCCGTTTCAGTCCAAACCTTCATAACAAGAATATCGCAAGTCTAGAAGACATCATTCAAAATTTGAGGACGTTTGTTCTAGAACATACTGTTTTTTTTTTTTTTTTTTTTTTAACAGAAGTAATCATAAATATATACGAACGGACAGAATTTACTTCTTCTCGTTTTATTGTAAAACTACGGCGATACTGTCAAAAATGGAGTATGGGGTTTCTGAAAATCTTTAGGTAGCGTCCAACTAGTTCTATAAACCCCGGACCTAAAATGACAAAACTTTTTGAAAATTTCATTTTTCTTATTTCTAATCTTTATTAAAGGGAATGTTAGATTTTGAGAAAACTTTACTTCAACACATTAGTTAAGCTATGATTTATTCATGAATATATCATATCTTATAGCATGAATATTCATGGAAAAAATTTCGTAATATTTATTTTCCACCTAACTAAAAAGATATCTTCTGCTTTCTTTTTTTTTTTTTTGCTCTAACTCTTTTAATTGTTATTATTAATAGTTGGAAAAGTCATCCAATCCTCTGCCAGCGTTTTTTGATTTGTCGCAGTTTCATTTTTCCCTAAGTATAAAAGATCAGAAATATATTCAAGATACAGTGTATATTATACTATTACTGCCTATAAAAATCATAATAAATAATTTACATTTAATTATGAATATTTATTTGTATTTAATAATGCCGATCTCCGTGACGGAGTGGTAGCACCTCGGACCTTTAATGCGGAGGTTCTGGATTCGAATCTCGGCCAGGCATGTCATCTTTCATACGCTGGAAAATTCCATTCTAATATCTCTTATTTAGTTATTCGGCGATAACTAAATATCGATTAGATAATCGATTCTAGTTCATTTGGCATT
The DNA here is from genome assembly GCA_010016005.3 of Zanna intricata. Classification (NCBI taxonomy): domain Eukaryota; kingdom Metazoa; phylum Arthropoda; class Insecta; order Hemiptera; family Fulgoridae; genus Zanna; species Zanna intricata. Next base: position 7,880 of record JAAAKQ030195368.1, read on the forward strand.
ATCATTAAAAAAAAAGAAAATAGTATTTTATTTAATGTAGTAAAACCAATTTTAATAAAAAAAAAGCTAAATCAGGAATATATCATCAATTTTATTTTAAAGTGGTAGTTTTATGAAGTTTAGATTTCATAACAAATGTCAAGGAATGTAAGTATAATACAGAATATTTTATTATCTCTTAGATAAAATGATAGGTAAAAGTGGTCTTGAGAAGAGGATGGGTGAAAATTTTCTTCTTTAACGGACTAAAAATATAAAAAGGGGAAAAAACAAAAACAGTTACTAGACCATATTCTGAAAACAAATGGCGCGTTTCAATTGGAAAAGTTTTTACGGTGGAGTATAGTTTTATAAATGCTTGTTGGAATTGCTTTAAAAGAAGAAAAAATAATACTAAACAAAGATGACTTTAATGTAAAAGCGCATAGTGTATATTCTAGTATCACACGCAACTTTAATGTAAGAACAGAAAAATATTCTTGTAGGTACTTCTGTAAAATAACTACAGCCAGAAATTCGGTTGCCTACCCTTTAAAGATATCTACTTAAACATTTAAATATTACAGAAGCGACCTAAGAGCCTGGAATAAATAGGGTTCATATTTCTTACAAACTACAAAATGCAGTAAAGACTTTTAGACTTCAAGATATAATATTATATATGTATTTCCTTTACCTTCATGTTACATAAGGTGTAACTTACATAAGGCTTATGGTTGTTTGTTTATTTTTTTAAATAATAATAATAAAAATACTCTTAAAAAATAAAAAGTTATTTTTAGAATATGTAAAAACCTAACAATACTTAGACCATGAAATTATTTATAAGCGTACAGTATAAAAACCACGTAAGTATGAAAGTAAAAATTATTTGAAAATCCGCTGGAAATTTTATGTCGGCAGACGTAAAAAAAAAGTTTTTATAATCTACTAAGAGCCTTTAAAAAAATTATTGAAAATTTGTTTTACTAAAACTTCATCAGTCTAACCTCAGATAGCTGATAAAATGTCAATAAAAATAATGAGTAATGAGTTTTATAATGAGTAATGAGTATAATAATAATGAGTTTTTTTAATGGGTAAATTATGTACATAATCACATCAAAATTCATGACAGAAAAGGACACAAAAAGAGCTGGTAACGATGATCTAGAAATTATTTTTAGAAGTGATTCTATAGGCCTTAAATTTAACCTCTGCATAACTTTAATAATACGTTTCACATTAGCAATATGAACTACTTCCTTTAAAAAATAATAATAAATGTTTAAGAATGATTTGTTAAATTATTAAAAGTTGAACATAAATTCCGTTCTGTCATAAAAATTACCATTTCCTAAAATTTATTTTTAAATGTAATTAAAAACTTCTCAAATGAGATTTTTTAATTATTATTATTCGATTTTGTGTTTTTTTTTTTTTTTAATTTTTTATTCCTAATGTATACATTATAATACGTTCTAATATTGAACAATAAGCAATTCCTTCCAACGGCTCTATGAGATGAAGGACATGTAAATGAGTTGTACACTTGTACAGACTCAGGCCGACCATTTATGAGCTATCTGGTTAATTGAGAAATACCATCAAGGAATACCGGTACCACTGTTTAACATTCTTATTCGTATAAAATTAGTTAACTAGGATTTGAACCTTAGAACCTTCCACTTCGAAAGTCAACGATAAAACAAGCGATTGGCGACGACAGGTTTACTGCTAAACCAGCCGTTTGATTATTGTATAAACGCAAAAAATAAGTTTTAATTCCCATGTTTTAGAGTATAAAATTATTTTTACCAGACTAATGAATTCTGTAAAAAATCAAAGGGCACAAATTCATTACTAAAAATACAGTTTCATTCGGTATAAAATTAAATGTGCATTTTGATTATTAAACAGTCATTATCGGAATAGAAATGGCAATTACCAAAGTAAATTAAATAAATCTAATAAAAGAATTATACAATAAAAATTTACAAAAAGAAAAAGAATTAACAATAATATTTTAAAAATAGGGAATCAATATTATAATAAAACGCTTCCTATATGTTTTATTTTTATTTTATAAAAATAAAAATAAAAACAGTTATTAAATAAAAACTTATTGACTACAATACTATTAGGATAATAATTTATCTAGTGAAAGATAGAGTTATCAAAAACCATGGTAAAAATATATGAAAGATTAAATGATATTTAAAGAAGATATGAATAAATGATTAATGTTCTAAATTTAAAAAAAGTTTTTAAAAAGTTTAATTTTTTAAAGTTCTTAGATAGACGTCCCTTTTCGTCATTCAACGATAAATTTTTTCAATCATTCTGTTAGTAATTACATAGAAAATTATCAATGAAATGATTATAAAATATAATGTAATACAATTAAGAACGCCCCATGATTTTGTTAGTTGTGGTAAAAAATGTAAATGAAGTTTGTTAATAAATTTATACACTATACATAATTATAATTAAATGAAGCTGAGAGATGTAATAGATAAATTTTCACATAAATGTTCTATTCACACTAGTTAATAGAAAACTGATTTATATATTATCATTATCAATATAGAATTTAATCAAAGTTTATTTAATATAAACATTTATTCTTGATTTAATTTGCAAGTGAAATTATTTTTCTTTTTTTAGTACATCTTTATATGTGTATTGGAAAGTCTTCCCACACAATTTATACTTTAATTGAATAATTTCCGAATATTTAAATTTCGGTAATTTTTTTGGTATTTTTTCTAAATAAAAGCGAATTTTATTTTTTTTTTTATTTCATACTTTTTAGTCTCAATTAGATTAAAATAAAATTACTATCACAATTAGACAGTGTATTATAAGAAATTCTCGGACAATCTCAGGGAATGTGTTAATTTATCACTTTTAAACATATAACTCTTACACAATCGTAGATGGAAATATGATGTAGCAAAATGAATAATCGACTCAAACACATTTGTACGTAAATCTACCAGCAGTGATTCACTGACACTAGTTGACAGCTGTTCATAGTACAGTATAACTCATCTTCACATTATAGGTTATTCATTTTTGCTTAGCGAAAAGCAAAGCTGACTGGCATTTTGCGTTGAAGTCTTTTGTTCGCAAGCGTGCTTATTTGAATTTCCGTTTTTTTTTTCTATGAAAAAAACAAATTTAATTATGAAATTTTCAAATTACAAATTTTCTATGAAAATTTTTTTTATGGAATTTTTTGTTAGTACAATGCGCTGTCATGGACAAGAAGCACGTATGCAAAATTTTACCTTTCTATCTCCTCATCCGGAAGTAAGTTAAATATTGCCGACAAAATTCTGACCATCCCGCCGTGCGACACAGTGCACAGAACAAGTTAGATAAATGCGTACTAAAGAAAGTGAACTGCAACGATTTTACCACTAGACCACATAGAGATGGGCTATTTATAAAAGTTTAATTTAATTTCTTCTACAATACATGAATCAATAGGTTGATGATCAATGAAATCTTCAAAACCTCCCTTGACCATAATGCTACAATATAATGCAGTTACTTTAAAACTGATTAAAATTGCAAGAATTTATCAAATGTAATATTTTAAATTATTAATTCAATAAAAATTATTTTAAATATTATTTTTAATTTTTTTCAAATATATAATGGTTGTTGTAATTCACTAAATTACTGGAATTATAATTTTTGTAAATGATAATTTGTCATATTTACACATAAACGATCTGTAACATTTGATAATTTTTGTTTTTTTTGTATTTGAGAGAATTTAGTTTTAATATAGCAAAACAAATACAATTAACTTGTAATATTTTGCTCTAATAGAAATATTTACTGATATGATAAAGTCACCTTGGAACAGGACGAGTTTCCTTTGAATTCCAAATTTCTTCATGAAGAAATTTCATCAATACTCAAAACAATATCGTCCATCCATTTCAACCGCACTTGTCATCGTCACACACACACACACACACACACACACACACGACGCGCGCGCGCGCCTGTTTGTGTGTGTGTGTACAAAAATTTCTAACTGAATAGTCGTTGTTAAAAAACTACCAATAACTGGAAAATCGTTACGCC
>JAAAKQ030195379.1:0-11962 GCA_010016005.3 Zanna intricata
TTCTCTTTTTACAGAAGTGAGAGATTGTATTGCACGGTACTAATCCTGTTATAATTTATAAAAATTCTTAAAACAGAAAAGTTCTATTTAATCTCGCTGTTAAATGAGAAACAAATATAGACAGGTTCTTGTGTAAGTAGATTCGCTTAATGTTTCATATGTTGTGTTAATATATAAACGTTTTGTAAAATTTCTGCCAGAAAAAAGAACGAAAATTCTCACAAAAATACAACAAATTAAATTAGTACAAGAATTCTAATAAATTGAATTATAACAAGATTTAATTATGTATAGAAATCCATTTCAACTATGTACTGCCAATTTCTTTTATCCTTTCTGCAAAAGAGTTTAAATTGAAGTAATGAAAAAGAACAACAACATTAGGGAGTAAATAGGTAAAAATTAGGTTTTGTAAATACAGAATTTAAAATGGAATAAAATGTTTAGAAATGAAAAATTATTAAAAACATTATTATTTTTAAGTGTCTCTGAGAGTGTTCAGAGACACTTAAAAATTGTGTGTGTCCGTCCTCCTTAGCTTAGCACTGGAATGAACCGATCACTAGCGGAAAATCCCGATTCGTTATTATCAATTTCTATGATAATAATAATCAGCTTGAGTTATGTCGCGCAAGCGTACCATAATTTCAGTATTTGCAATAATTCTCTGAAATAACTAGTTAAATTTCTAATTTAACTTTTATTATATCAATTTTCATCATTCAAAAGAAAAGAAAAAAATTTACACAAGAGCTAATCAGTTTTGGACACCTAATAATCCCATTCATACATCGCCCGCCAGGGCTACCCGCCTGGAGGTCTAGCTGCGGAGGTCGTGCCTACGGTACGCCTCTGCAGTTAATACATTTTATAAAACTGACAAAATTCTTCATAAATAAAACTAGCTGGGCTTGTAACATTATGATTATTTTACCTGAAGATAATCATTTTAATACAATAGTAGAGTATCATTAATAATATTACAGTGTATTTATATTTTTGTATTTGTGATTAATGTTAGAAAAAAAAAGAAAAAACTCCCATGTAAGTAAAAAGTTGATTTGAATGATTTTGTTTTGGTTATAACATCAATTTAAAAACAAAACAGTGGTTATATTCAATTTATTATTAAATATTTTTTTTTAAATTTTCATTGCTTTATTGTTAAATAAACCAATTTAATTCCAGTTTCTTCTTGGAATACATATTTGTATAATTTACTTTACATTTATTTCATAATTAATTTGTTTATATTTTTTTTAATATATAAAAACATTATTTTTAAATCAGGATTATGAAAATTTATTTTTACAAAAATGAATTTACCTTTTCATTTCATTTTTAGTAAGCATTTTGACATTTATTAAACTCAATTTTTTTACAATTTAGTTAAATCAATAGTCTTTTAGAATGTAATCAAACCGGGATATTCTATAATCCTGGATTACTATTGAAGAATACTTGAGACAAACCTCCAATTGAATATTCTTGATTAAATTGTTATAAGCTTACTGTGCGAAGAGATTGAATTTACATAAATTAAAATCAGCTATTCATTTTCTTTTTAATATTATTGGAATTTTTATATGGATTTAATTATTAAAGGACACAATAAAGTGATTATAATAAGGATTGTAAGTAGAAGAGTGAAAGAAAGCTATTAAATTAAAAAGACGGTAAATAAATAAGGAAAAGTTTATAATTTGTTTTGACTGTAATAACCAATCGTCTTATTTTCTTCCTCATTTTAATTTTGGTTTTTAATATTTGTTATAATTTAATTTGGAATTACACTTTTAATAAGTAAAGCTGTAGAAATAATGTTTGCTAAAATATGATAGAAGTGCGAATTATAATAGCAATCACATGCTAATAAAGGATTTGGATTTAAAAGCGCTATAAAATATATTTGATGAAAGAGGATTAAATAATAACATTTATAATAATAATGATAATAAATAAAAAAGTAAATGAAGTTATGGGAACCAGAATGATTGATAACATCACGTTGCAGTAGTTGCAAGCAGCAATACCGCACCGCAACGTAATGCAAACTAATAATTTTTTGCCTGTTCTTATTTTCTCCACTAAATTTAATAAAAATTATTATTGACTAAAAATTGTAAATTAGTAAAAATTATCAGCTTGAATTACGGTGCGCCAGCATACTGTTGGGTTAACTGTCTGCAATAACTCAATTGTTTGTCAACGGATTTTTACAAATGAGGTGTCATTCTGTTCAAAATAATTTTCATAATATGTAAAAATTTTATCAAACAAATAATTAAAAAGATATTGATGACTAAAGAATTAAGATGGCCGCCATTTTGAAATTTTTACAGGTGACGTTTTCAACATTTTTTATTTTGCCGAATGAGACACTAGTCTTAGATTTTCCAAATTTAATTAAAGTAGGTTGGTGAGAAATAATTTTTTTGTTGAAAATCACAAGTTGGCGTCCAAAAAGAAAACAAAGCAAAATAGAACTTATATCGATATGAACCTTTATTCTCATTTTGCTGTCCTGAATTAGTTCCTGAAGTTCGGCGAATAATCCGAATGTGGACATTCCGTATGTGAACATCAAATTATGTGCAGATAACTAGAAGAATCTGAATCGCCTGTTAATCTGCTAGCAGAATTTAGTAATGATGTAAAACTGTTCTTTGGCTTAGAGAAATGTAGAATCAATAACACTGTTAAGGGTTAATGAGTAATTCATGAGGGATTTGAAATGCAAACATTTAGAACAGGATCGTAGAACAGGATCATTGAGAAACATGATTGAGGAAGAGGTTTAGAAATATTTGGGACATCAGCAGACTAGAGATACACAGAAAAAAAAATTAAAGAGGACTTGACAGTAAGTTTTTAAGAGAAGAGTAGAGACTAAACAAATCACTCGTAACAAATGTAATGAGTTGAACTCTTGCGAACCTCATAATCCCCTTGATAATATTTTACTTGGAATTATTTTGTGGATAGAAACTGGGTTGGATGCACGAATTGCTTGGTTAGGACATCGTGTACGAGGCATAAAGCGCACCATCCTAGGAGCTCAGTGGATAGATTTTATCTGTTGTAAAGATTTAGTGAAAATGGTATCTTGAATGTCAAGAATCTACAATGGTCACAGGTAAGCAAATAGCGAGCGTATTTCTATGAGAAGGCTAAGGTAGCATTCTGCATGATGCTATAGTCAAAGGTGATAATACATTTGTGCGTCTGAATATGAAGAATACTGGTTTTGATCCGGAAAGCAGAATTGGTCTCATTGATGTGAGAATTTCAAATTGAAAAAGTAAAGAACTGCATGGGAGCAGCTGTCCTGCAGCTGTTCCGGCTGTCCTGAAAAATTCTGATATTGATGAGCTGGCCTCACACTGGTGACTGTATAAGGGTGAAATATTCCCGGAAACGGAAGGATTTATGCTCAAAATTCAAAGATCAGATGGCACAAATAAATTTCGGGTATGTGAAAAATATTCAGAAAACATAGAGCATATTTTGGGTGCATGCTCAGTACTGGCGCCAAAGGAATATACTAGATGGTACGGTTATATTGCGAGCGTAATGAATCCACCAGGAAATGCTTCATAATCTCAATCTAATTGATTCATGTCAGCCTTATTGTATATAAAAGCCGGAATCTATTATTGAAACAATACACAACAGATTGAACAATAGTACACAGTACACCAGACATTTTATACATGGATAAATCTAAAAAAAAATTTAGATTGTTTATTATTGATACTGCTGTCCTGTTATCTATGAAGTTTAGCAAAAAGAAGAGAGAAAATTTGGAAAAAAATACGCTATTGGCAGATTAGTTCAATAATATGTGATCCACACACTATGTCATTTTAGTTCCGATGATAATTGGAGCAAATAATAACAATAATATTTATTATTGTATTTATTTATTGTTATTATTATAATTAGTAATAATGACTTCATAATGTAAAAATAATTCCAATGGTTGTAAGCAACTTCATATTAAACACAAATAACACTTTAATTGGCAAACTGTACTTTACCATAAATATCCCATGCTAGGCATACGTAAAAATGAGAGAGAGGTGAACTTTTATGCTTTTTAATTAGTCTGATTTTACAAGTAATAGTTCTTTGAACAATATATATCGCATATCGCATTCGTTTTGTATAGAATTTAGCACATAGAACTGTGCAACGAAAATTAATTAATAAAGTAAAAATTATAATAAGGTAAAATGAACCTTAATTAATTGTCGATTGTAATTGACTGCGGAGCGGTTAGCTAGGGCAAAAAAAAAATGTACTATATTGTCAATATTATAAGCACTGTTCCCACGGACACCGGAGATGATCAGGGACTGGTCAATTACATAACTAATGACCTAGATAAAGGTCTTCCACTGTACTCTCATTTTTTTCCAATTTCTTTTGTAAATAACGATTCTGAAGGGAAAACGATAAAAAATTAATTGTATAACTACATAACATTATATACTGATAGAGCATGATGCTCTAAACAAAGGAAAGAGGTTTCAAATCTTAAAAACTTTATTATTTAATACCAAAAACCACCTAGAGAGCAAAAATGGTCGGTGTCGTTGGGAATAGGAGTGGAAGGGAGACCAGATGTTGCTGGTTCGTGAATAGAAACTTCCCATCTCCCTGCCAAAATAAAATTGAAAGCAAATTACAGTATAATCCACTGTTATTTTTTTGTATAATTTGAAATAGAATAATGTTATGAAAAATCGTTACATAGTTTCGTTCAGTATAAAGAAATCTTACACAAAATTTAATAAAAAAATGGAAAACGCGTTTGGGCGTAATTACCCAAATATACAAAATTATAGAGATCGAGTTTAGGTTTTGTTTTTTGGATATTAAACTGGATTTTTTCGGTCTGGTTCCCTTCCTTATGTCACTATTTCAAGGAATGAAGAATGAATATTTGTATTGTGTGAAAATTGCTTAATTTACTTAATTAAATATTTGAATAACTTGTAATAAAGTTTAATATCTGTATTAGATACATAAGCGTATTTTGCTTATTTATATTTTTAATAAGTTTCTAATATATTTTAGTTTCCTCTTTTCTTTTATTTTTTGATTTTAAATATTTATTTGAAAATCAGTTACACTGAATTTTATTTTTTCTAAAAAATAGGGAATTTATTGCAATGTTAAATTAAAATTATGGTATTATTGGCCTTAAATACATTTTTGCTGATAGCTTATGCTGTTCGTATATTGTGGCGTTATTTATCTTATCCTCATTAAATTTTCAGAAATGGCATCTGTCAAATTCTTTTCGAAAACGGATGGAAATTGCACAATTATTTGTTACATATACTATTAATACTATTAACTGGAAATTACATTTATTCAATAAAAAGATTTACTGTGCTGAATGGGAATAGGAAAGTGAAAATTCAAAATAAACATACAAGTTAATTCTGTAATACACATTTGATCATTTGTTAAACAATCATTAATTTATAGTGTGGAAATTAGTAAATGTAAATGGAAAAGCAAAACCTAAATATTATTAAAAAAATTAAAAACTAAAAGTAAAATATATAAAAAAAACAGTACTTATTAAACAGTGCGATAAAATATTTTTAGTCTTAAAAAAACAAAATATTGCTCAAGGCAGAAATTCACGTGTGAAATATTAATTTAAATATAATCTACACCATTTAAACTCTATATTCGGACGGACCGTAATGAAATTTAATTTTATTTAAAATAACATTTTTTTTTTAATTTTATTTTTAATTTAATTTTACTAATTTTCTTCTGACTCCTTTATTAATGACTGATATTAATTAAAATATGCATCTAATTTAGACTTTCTTTCTTGTAACAGTTTTTTATTGAAAAAAAAAAAATAATAAATAGAAAGTATAAATTTTCTCAATTTAATTTAAAAAAAAAAAATATTTTCAATTGTACAAGAGTATTGAATTACCAACTTTTTTTTTATTTTTATAAAACCATTCAAATCAAATCGATTTTATTGATTCTGTGTTCATATGTTTACAAAAATCAAGTCATACATAAAATCTTTGAATAACAGAAAGAGAAATCTATTAAAAATTCTCAAAGTAAAAATAATTTTTCAGTTATCCGGAATCTCCCTATATCATTTGTTTGTGGATTGATAATTTCTTTTTTGCTTTTTTTTAATATGGAGAATTATGTTATTTTAATTCAAAGCATGGTTACCTAATAATTTAAAAAAAAGTTAAACTGAAAGAAGAGATATTTCAATAATTTTACAATTGCTCTCAATTTCTAATTGCTTTTAGAGGTAAAAATTAGAGATACAAAAATTGTTCGTAGACAGTTTAAAAGTGTTATCCTTTTAATAATAAATTTGCAAAAAATTATATGAAAAATAAAAAAAATCTTTTTTTTTTGGAAAAATCATCTTTACAAGTTTCAAGTTTTAAATTTTTAAAATAAAAGATATCAAATCTAAATTTTGTGAATGTAGCTTTTGTGATACGGATTCCTAATTTTATATAACAAAGGAAAGATTTTCCATACTTTTTATTTACCCATCCAGTCACTTGCCTTAAATCATTGCTTAATTTTCACTCAGTCGTTTGTGATATCTAAAAAACAAACCCTATTTGGTAAATAAGAAATGATTCTAAAATATGTATCAACAGCTATTTATATATAGTATCGCATTGATTTTGATATTAAGTGCATTTAATATTTTTTTACTTCCTTGTACGAAGTTAAGGACGTATTCTAATCGCAAAAAATTTCGGTTTTCAGATTTCAACGTAAATTCCCATCCCTGAATCCATTTTGACTAGAATCTGAGTGACGTCTGTATGTACGTATTTATCTCGCGAAACTCAAAAACGATTAGCCAAAATCCAAAATCTGATCGAAGTCAAAACCCAATAAATTTATATTTTGGACTTTTTCTTAACTGCAGTAATAAGTCCTCATCGAGAGCTTTTCCACGATTATTATAAGTGGTACTTATTTTCATAAGTTCAACAGTTACAGACAAATAACATTTTAATTAATGAAATATTTGGATCTTACAACGGGAAGGTACATAGTTTCGAATCAGATTTTATCTCCTTTTTTTAATTTAGATCCATTGATTTATTAATTATTATTAACCTCTGATTATAAAAAAATTGCAATAAATAATAATTCAATAATAACAATAAAGAAAACAAAATATCAGAAGTTATTAATGAAATAAAATTTTATGTACTTTCATTAAAAAAAAAGAAAAAAAAAAGAAAGTGTGTATATGTAATTTAATAGGCGTACAAGGAAGTCATGTGGTGTTTCACATTAGAATTTTTATTACAATACGTATTTAAGATAAGTTCCATTAACCACTTCCTAGCCCAGAAAGAGGAAGAGAGAAAAATATAGAAATAATCAAGGTTTCAATCTAACTCAAATCGTTTTTTTATATTCGTTATCTAATGAATGATTTTTTTTAGCTAAGTCAGCTGTAATGGATATGTCAATATTCACTAATGATGAAAACTCTTTGGAGGTGGTTGGTTGTGGTTGTGAAATCGTGAACTTTTAGTGCAGCGATTAGCCTTCGTTTAGCATGTAACGTTCAAACTTTAAGTAAATATTTCCCTATAATAATATTTATTTATTACTATTATTTTAAAGAAAGCTGTTTAATTTACTTGATTAATGTACGAATATAAATATATATATATATATACATACTCGTATGTGTGTAATTCTTAGCTATTTAAAGTAGCTATTATTAAAATTTAAATCAAATTGTTATAATATTTAAGAACAAATGGCATGTTTTTATAACGTTTATGTCATTCATGTATTATAACAAATTAAAAAAACAAAAACACTTTAAAAATGATTAACTTTCGACTATATCGTCATTATTAAAAATATTGAAAGTAAAAGTAAAAATACATACGTAAATTTACTGTTTGAAAAATACGTAAAAATTAACAATTAATTTTACGTATAATAAAACGATTATTTTAAAATACCTTAATTTTAAGGTATTTTAAAATAATTAAATAAACTTGTGTTGTTAAAGAAATCATAAAAAGTAAATATTAAATTTTTTTTTCACCATTTGTTTTAAAATATGTAGTGTAATATTTGATAATTATTATTAAAGGAGAGGCTGGAATTTATTTTCTGTCTAAATATATATTTATTATTACAACTTATAAAGTAAAATTTGTAGAAAAATATAATCATCATTTACGTAAAACAGTTAAAAATATAAGATAAAATTAATAATTTTTACGTGTTTTAAAATACAATTAAATATATTTTTATTTTTAAGTATGATTAATATTGAAGGTTTTTTTTTTAAATTTAGTGTAAAATAAAATTCCTTTTTTTTTTTTTAATTTTTTTAATTTGAAGCTGGAGATTACAACCTTTTTAATTTAATTATTTGATTGTAAATTTACTTTTAATGTTATTTTATTTGTTTTTAAATGGAATTTAAAATGTACATCTTATAGGCTTAAATTATGTAATATTTTGCGATGTTTTGATAATTAAATTTTATGTACTATTCTTTCTGAAATTATTATCTATTCCTTATTTCAATTGATTGCGTAAATTAAATTTTTTTTTTTTTTTTTTTTTTATTACAAGTTAATACAATATCGAACAAAGTAAAGTATTTCGAGGTGTTAACTTTGTGAATCCTTAAATTCTTGAAAAATATTCCTTTCACATTTATTATACTCTATGATGATTCAATAAATAATTTTTTATTATTATTAAAATAATTATTTTAAAAATAATTTTATTTTTATTTATGTATATTAGTATTTAATTTTTTAACATTTCTTTATCTGTTTGTGTGACTTTCTACCTATCTTTGATCAAATTTAAAATTTCTGATTCATACACAATACATTTATAATTTCCATTACTAACTTTAGTTAGATGATCGAAATCGTTGTTTTATAATTCTTTTTTTTTTTTAGGAATTTCACGTGAGTTCAGTTGAATAAAGTTGCTTCCTTTCAGTTCTCAGCTGTAAAGCTCATGGAAAAATATTCTTGTTCTTATGGTTTATTTAGTGTTGTAACAAAATTAGCCTGCTGGCGTCGTATTTACTACCATACAGGGCTTTGATGTTTGTAAACCATACAAAGTTACGAGGAATCGTGCCCCGTAGAATTTGATTTTCAGTTACTGCTTTACCTTATTTATGTAGTAATTTTTTTTTTAACGTTTATGTTCTTTTAAACATCAAAGTAATAGGTAAATTGATAATTTCTTGACTTGGTTGCACATGAATTTCCCTAAGCTGTTTACAGTACTGTTTTTCGCTTTTATTTTTTCAATTTTAAATGCAAATTATATATTTTCTTTTTCTGTGAGTTTATATTTGTAGACTAACATCCCCCCCCCCCCGAATCTACCATATTGAAGGTAAATTGGTTTTGGTGGAATCTATCTGTTTGTAACGGCTGAAACAACTTTCATGAAATAAGTATCAAATAAATAATGTCAATTTCATCCATAAAACTGGGTGTACCTTCACTTTTTGAAGTCAAAAAATCAGAATTGCTTTAAACTTATCGAACTGGACAATGAAAAATATTTATTTTATAAATTTCTGTATTCTGAGAGCCATCTCCAAACGATATACGTCATTATGATGTACGATATATTGTCCATAAGATATACGTAACAAAACTGACATGGCCATTCCCATTAATAATGTATCTCTTTACAGTTTTTAAGGAAATTCAGAAGAAGTAATGTATTTAAGGATTGAACATTTACATCGAGAGAAAGATATTTTGACTAGTGACACTTGTATCTTGAGATGCATCACGATTTAAGTTGTGTTTTAGGCATATGAGACAGTAGGGTAGTTAGTGTTAATCAAAATAGTAATATGCCTGGAAAAAATGTATTGATTATAAGCAGTATATCAAGAAAGGGAAAAGGAAGCTTTAAAGAAAAAGCTTTTTCCCGACGACGCCGGTCAGGTTACTTTTTTCGTAGAAAAACCTTTCCAGTTTTACTGAAAAGTCAGTAATTAAAAAAACCTATTTTTATTGATTATAATGTCTTTTTGTTATTGATTGTAATATTTAACAAAATAAGATTTAAGTATCAAAATAACCAATAAAAATACCTTTGATTTCGGTGGGTCTCTTACTCTGTGGAGCCAGTTTAATAAATTTATTTTTATAAAAAAGGGGATCTTATACAAAAAAAAAACACAAAATGTTAAAAACTAATTATTTAAAAATAAAAAAAAAAAAAATAAAATAGTATTTTTATGATAGTAATGAAAAAAATTGCTTCTCATTTTGGGTTCGGGGTTTATTTCAGTGGCCAAAACTATTTAAATTTTATTTTCTCCTAAAGAGATAAAGAAAGATTTTTTTTAGTAATTAAAATACGAGCCAAAAAACCAGAATATATTTTTTTTTAGAGGAAGAGAAGAATAAGTTCTAAGAAAAGGTATCTAAAAATATTCTTATATTAAATATTTGTATATTTATTTTTTAACTTAACAAATTTGCTTAAGTAAAGTTTCTTCTAAATCTAACATCCCCTCCAATATATATATTTTTTATTTACTAAAATAAAAAAAAATAAAAAAAACATTTCTGCACTTTAGGTCTAAGGTTTATAATTTTTTAAAATTGAAGACTTTTTTTGTTAGCCGTATATATGATTTATAAGATACCAAAAAACATTTTTTAAATATTAAAAAATAAGTGAGATGTAGGTAACAAAGTTTTTAAGGTAAAAGTTTTTTCTAATCGCCTATGAATTAAATCGAAATTGTTATTTTTCCCCACGATAACACCAAAAAGAATTCGAAAAAAAATTAATTCCCTATATATAGAAATATTGAGAAAAATTTGAAGAAAATCAGTTTGGTCAATCCTGATCTATAAGGCCAACAGAAGTGCGACCCTACATCCGTATTTGCCCATACATATATTTTTTTGGTTTAGATGAACTAGTTGGATCCTAGAATGTAAAGATATGCAAAATATCAAATACTCCATTAATGACATGATCACCATACTTACCATCTTTACTAATCATAAGATATATATATACATACTTTAAATATAATATATTCAAAATATATACATAATGACCCCCACTAAAAATTGTGAAATTAAATAATTAAAAAAAATAAAAATGAAACCGATTTCAAAAAATAATTATGTACTTATTTATTAACTAAAGTATAATTATTTACAACAAATAATATTTTAGAGGTCAGGGACAGCTAAAATAGTTGGACAAAAAAAGAGTTGTTATCTTTCTAATACAAATCCTAATTGAAATAATGGAAAATTGGTAACAGAAGTTTTACTACAATAAAATGAGATCTAAAAAAATACAATACAACGATGAAATGGGACATAAAAAAATTATGTAAGAATACATTATAGGAGCTTAGATACATATATTATCACAAAGTATATATACCTAAGCGTACTCAAGATGATATATGATCGTGAGACGCTCTCTCTTCAGATCCCTCTTTAAGTGTGGAAAACCCGTTTACCCGCCTAGAGGTTGGTTGAGGTACTAACTTTACGTAACTTTTCTTTAACATTTTGTTGGCTGGTACCGATTTCAAATAGTACTTATTTGTTGTAAATACTTTCGTTAATAAATAAAAATATTTGTAACTTTTTTATATTATTATTTTTTGAATTCGGTTTTTACTTTAATTTTTTAAAATTATTTTGTATTGTTCAGCTTTTTATTGTATCATTAGTAAATAAGTAATTTTATCTCTAGTTTTCTGTGTATTTACACATTTATTTATTAGTGTTAACACACACACACACACACACACACACACACACACACACACACACACACACACACACACACACACACCGAAAGAGAGAGAGAGAGAGAGAGAGAGAGAGAGAGAGAGAGAGAGAGAGAGAGAGAGAGAGAGAGAGAGAGAGAG
>JAAAKQ030195390.1:0-11962 GCA_010016005.3 Zanna intricata
ATGTGTATGAATCTGAATGAAGTGTAGTCTTGTACAATCTCAGGTCGACTACTCCTGAGAAGTGTGGTTAATTGAAATCCTATCACCAAAGAACACCGGTATCCACGATCTAATATTCAAATCCGTATAACTCAGATAAATATCTAAAAATCATTTTCGTTTTTTTTTTTTTTTTGAGGGGTCAATTCTTTTTTTATATTTTTTACAGTTTTATTTTACAGTTATTAATCAGTATTTACGACATTTGGTAACATTTTGATTGTAATTTATATACAAGGAGGTATTAAATTAAAATACTAAACTTTTCTAAGAATCTACCCGAAATTCAAACAGTACTCATAAAATAATACTTATTGATTTGCATGAGCATGCGCTTACAAACCTATCCATTCACTGTACGTATTTATATTTACCTATACATTTTCCTTTTTTTATACAGTTCTTTTTTTTCAACTTATGCACATTTCGTATTATTTGTGCTCATTTCTTTTCAAGATACTTAGTAATTTCAAATAATTACACATTTTTTGTAATTGAAAATAAAATAAAATAATCTTAGCGTTGAGGAATTAATTCATGTCCAAATTGTGATTCTGTATTTCGCTAGTAAATCCGCAAAAGGAATATTTATAGTGCTGTATAATAGATAGTTCAGTTTTACAAACTGATTTATGTACGAGTCGATCTAGGTGCACTAAGAGGACACCTGCATATGACGTCATTTTATTCAGTTGGCTTCAGCATGACGTTGTGATCGGCAAGAATTAGTGTTGATGTAACGATTCATTTTTTTAGACGTTTTATTCCAACTATAAAACAATTTTAATAATTAGGAACCCTTTCTCAACAAAAAATTGCTTAATAACTCCCCCCCAAAAAAAATTAATCTTTTTAAATAAAATTTCAGTCATCATATTTTTACGTTGGAAGTACCTAGTAAATTTCGCTTAAACAGTTTTTAGGTAAGTTTTTGAGGAAATTAAAAACGACGGATAAATTCTTAATTATTATAATCGCATTTTTGTAATACGGTGAAACTTCTAGAAATAAAAATCACGAAAGGATTTTTAATGTTGAAAGATACAATACATTAGATTCTTATTAGAGCCCGTTCATAACTATGAGTTTTGTTATTAATAATGTTATAATAACAATTTATTATTGCCTATCAGCTTTTGTTTTTATTAATTTATTTTATTATTAAATAAATAATTATAATTATTTTTTAACCTCAGTTTTAAACATGATAATACACTACGAAACTGTTAAATTATTAATTTGTTTATGTATAATCGGCGAACATAAATTTTATATAACACGTAGATATACAATTGAGCGAAAAGCTATGCAATCCACGTGGAAAATGGAAAAATTACATATGGAATATACATTCTGTATGAAAACCAATATATGAAAAAAAACTTATAAAATTTAAAAAAATAAATATTTATTAAACAATTTCGTAACTTACAGAGATTTTGTTTTAAAAAATGTTTGAATGTCTTCCATTTGGAACTGTACAGGGATCATCAATACACTTCTTCATGATAGCAGCCACTTTTGTTATGGTTGCAGCACTGCTATTGTATATCTCGTCATCAACGTTGGGTTTGGGTCTTCAATTATGCAAGGATTCTTTTTGAACACTTTTTGTTTTAAATACCTCCCCCAACATTCAGGAGATAAATCTGGAGACCTAGATGGCCTTAGGCGACATGAAATGACATCTTCCCCAAAGAATTCATTTATTCGCTGTTGCACCGTCTTGCCGCAAAACCAGCAATGTTTTTCTTTTAGCAGCACTATGATGTAAGTTATAGACTGATGGTAGCGTTCAGATGTTATTATTAACGAGAAAAATATTGGACCGCTGTTCTATTCCAAGAAACTGCATGCCAAACCCCGATCTTTTTTGAATGTATTACAATAAGTCTCATGTAAAATGTGACGGTTCTCTGCATTCCAGTATCGGTTGTTCTGGCTGTTTACATAGCATTTAGATTAAACACGCCTCTAACACTAAAAAAAATGCTATCCAAGATCGGAATAAGATTGCCGCGAACAAAACGCATAAACTATGTGCTATAATAGTCTTTTTTCAGTGTTGAGGTTATTGCAATTCCCGCCTGTGAATATGATCCAGTCGAAATTTAATTAGTTTTTGGCTTTGCTGACATCCCTAAAATAATATTCCAGTCTGTTGAAATATCTTTCTTATGGACTTTCAAGTTGACCGAAGGCGAACATACACGTTCTACAGATTCGTCATCTGTCAACCGCCGAACCGTTTTCATTCTTTTATATTATCGATTTCTTTAAAACGAGACACTGTGTGGAATTGTTGATTACAATGGAGGCAAAGCTACAGCAAAGTCTTTCTGGCATTTTACAAAGAGGGTTACGATTTGAAATAAATTTCAAAAATAAATGTTCGTCCGTCGATGCTGTGTGAAACCTATGATTGTCTTTTGATAGCACACCTGCTGCTGATAAACAAAGTAGGAAGAGATTATGTGATTGCTGAGTATAAGTTATTGCTACAACGTCAAGCATTACCAACCCACCCTTTAATCCAAACGTAAAAACAAATTTCCCACTTTACCTGATAAGTAATTCAGCGTTGCGTAACTTTTTGTTAACCTGTATGTGTTGGTTTACGTGTTCTGTCATATTCTATGTACTCTATTTATTGTGTAATAGTTATAAAAACGAGGGATTATTTATTTGTTTTTGAGCTAAAACTTAATAATGGTAAAAAATAAAACATATTTATATTTTCATCGTTATTGTTGTTTATGTTCGTTAATTTATGAAATTTCGTTTCTTATTCAAATTTGTCATCATAATACTTAAAAAAAGGGGCTAGTTAGACTGTATTTAACATAATACGACGGAGCGAGAAACATAAAAATCTAAATAATTGCTTATTAACTACCAACAATTAATCTCCTCATAGTCCTCTCCGAAAATGGATGTTTTGGGAGAAAATTTCGAGATAATTCGGTCATGTGATTATTATTATTATGATATTATTTTTCAAATAATAATCGAATTTTATATATATATATTTTTTATAACTATTTTTTTATTGGCACTGTGACAACTATTATTTTTATTAATATACCGATTTTCTTATAGGTGACTTGTTGCATAAATTAAACTTAAAACCAAAAACATACAATGGTAGAAAATATATAACCGAGGATCATAATAAATTATGTTTATTCTTAGGATTTAGTTACTCTAGATTATAAAGCCATCTAGACATATAAATAATGAGTCATTGTAGAACTACAATCAACGTTTGGAATAAAATATTACGTGAGACAGTAGGACACGTTTACAGAACTGTTGACCATAATGAGCGAATTTTTACATTCGGAATGTAATAAATATAGTAATATCTCATTTTAGCAAAAAAGGATGAAGATATTAATGAACGTATAGATCAAATATAGTGCGTTCGGAAATTCGCTATGCAGTATTCTTTAGAATTTTTTAGTTCATTCTGTTCTTTCGGCATTAGGTTGTTTGCTCCGTGGGTCTCTTTGGGTGTTGCTAACTAAAAAATCAAAAAGACAGTTTTTAAGTTGTGTTTGTTTTTGTTTCCGTTTCGTTTATCGGAATCATTATTTGCGAGAAACGTAACTGTTCTTTCGCTATAAAAACGCATTTTTCTCATTGAACACGTCTTTTGTGAAGGTGACAGGCATACTGGTTTAGTGAAGCACAAATTTTCTGAAAAGTTTCCTCTGTTCCTCACCGCATGTAATTCGAACTCTTATCGAAAAATTACGGGCAACAGATTCTGTTGAAGACGCCATTGAAGTGGAAGACAACCTAAACTAACCGAACAGAAGGTACTAGATATTTCGAATGCTATGGCCGAAAGTCCATCGAAGTCGGTGCATTAGATAGCACAACAGTAAGATATCGGCTTGCTACCGCAACCCCTGTAAGAAAAAAACTGAAACTTTTCCCCTACAAAGTAATGCGTGTGGTGTTTTGCATCACCTGCAGATGATGCCAAAAGTCTAAATTATTGTTAATGGGCCAATAAACATATTATTGAACAAAATTTGTAGGTATCCTCGACATTAGGTTTTTTAGAGATGAAGCCTGGTTTCATCTGGGAAGGTATATTAATTCACAAAATACACACTGCTGTCGTCAACTAACCCATTTGAATTACACAGTCTTTACACGAACCGAAAATTAGAGTCTGGGTCGGTGTGAGTATAACGCGCACTGTCAGTCCACTCGTTTTTGAAAATGCAGTTAATAGACCGTTATTGTGCTGTTTTAACAAACTTCATTAGTCAGTTAACAGACGTGGAAATCAAGCACGGTTGATTCCAACAAGATGGCGCCACAACGCACACAGTTGACAGCGTCAATAATTTTTTACGAAATAATTTTGGTAAAGGAATCATTTCGACAGATTTTTGGCCTGCACGATCACCCCATCTGACTTCCACAGATTACTTTCTATTGGGGAAAGCGAAAAAGCAGTGTATCGCAACAGACCACGCAAGATTGACAAAATTAAAACCGCAATAACGGTATACATACTAGTCATTCCATTACGTAGGCTGGTTAGTGTTTGAAAACAGATTGATATGTATGCAGTTTTGTATCGATGTTGGAGGAGGTCATTTACATCACCTTTTATAAAATATTCCAGTTATTGTAATATCAGTTTCTATTTAGTAATGAAATAAAAATACATTGCTATAATTAAGAAAGTTTCGTCATTTCACTTCCGTAGTTCCAGTGCACGGCAACTTTCCGAACGCTCTGTATTTCATACAACTGTGTACTAAAGAAATTTCTTTCCATTTGTAATATGAGCATCATTAACTAAAAAAACTGTTAAAGATGGAGGTGCCAGTATAATAATTCCACTTATAAATAAGCCTAATAATTTGCTTCGGAATCTTCATGGAAAAAAATTGGTGTCTAATTTTTCATTAAAATAAGTGCCAATAATTTTTGTTATTTGTTTATACAATAATAATCCAGGATTAATTCTTATAATTTTCTTTTATAGCATTTCTTTTGTAATAAAATGCATTTGGGTTAAATATATTCTTACAAAAGGGAAAACAATTATATCTACTTAATTAGAAATTTATTGTCTGTGATTCTGTTTTTTTTTTTTTTTTTTTATAATCTAATAACAGGATATTAGGTAAGGTGGTTTTTTTAATATATTTTACTTTTCAATTTTTTATTATTTTAAACGTGTTTTTTTCTTTTTCGGCTCTTATGTTGCTTACAGGTATGTTATGTTTTATTATAATCAAATTGTATTTGTTTTCTTTTATTATTATTATTATTATTATTTTTATTTTTTTTTGTATAATATATATATAAAATTAAAAATATTTCTGTATAATAGATATACTATAATATACATAATATTTATTTTTAAGTTTTTATTATAATCGATTATATTTTTGATCGTTCTTTTTAATCTTGATTTTATTTATTTCTTTACATAATAGTATTAAATTTATTTGCCCGCATATCACGGTACTACTTAAAATAAATTGATATAACCTTATACTCAATTTTAAGGTTACATTATTCGCATGTATTTTTCAAATATAAACAATATTACTTTATTCAGTTGTTTTCTACTTATTATTACTAGAAAAAAGGCGGGCCTCCGTGAAAATTGTTGAATATTTTTGCCAACTGTATTTAAATAACATTAATGAATTTATTCTACTAACAACAACAAAAACATTTACAACGAATAGCTTCAAAATCCTGAACATTTTTAGGTGTATCTTGATTTATGATTATTTAACTCGGCCAGTGTTTCTAATCCCAGTGTTTTCCTTTTTTATCCGTAAAACACGAATATAATTCTAGATGAATCTCTCTTTACCTGTTCAGCCCTCGAAAATACCGTAAAGTATTACTTCAGCGGATGATATGAATGATTGTGAATGAAGTGTAATCTTGTACAATCTCAGGGACCATTCCTGAGAAGTGTGGTTAATTGAAACCCAACCACCAAGGAACACCGGTATCCACGATATAGTATTCAAATCCGTATAAAAAACTATCTTCATTAGCGTTTGAATCTTAGAACTCTCGACTTCGAAATCAACTGATTTGCGATTTCGCGTTAACCACTAGACCAGTCCGGTGGGCTAATTTTATATGAATCTCTCGTATAAAGAAGTATAAATAAATCATGTGAACGAATGAATCATTCGAGAAGTATAAAGCTTTTGAGCGAATGAATTGTTTGTGTTGCGCGCAGCTGCTCGGCGCACCACGTGGTCCGCTTTGTATCAATAGCAGCTAAAATAAAAAGCACATACATCAAACAAAGAAACCCGCACTATCCTTTTTTATGGGAAAGATAAATTTTTATTATTTTTTTTTTTACTTATATTTTAGTCTGTATGTAGCTTGAAATAATAGAGATCATTTACCTCTAGTCTTGATTAAATTAGGATTAATTTAATGATTTTTTTTTTCTATTTTAAACAATATTTTTAATTATTTTCTGTTAATATTAAAAAGATTGTTTAGAAATTGAGAAAGAACTTTAGTTGGTTTTTAATGTGTAAGCGAAATTTATCTTTCTTTAATTAACAAAAATAAGTATCCTCAGTATTATAGTCTACGCTCAATGCCTCTGTCTCAAAGATGTCTTTCCTGTTTCCTCCTCCTTACAGTTCTGTTCACTTCGCCAACTTTTGATGCTCATCACCCTAATCATTCTTAACCTACTTATTTCTTAATGTTTTCTTCTTCAACATCCCTTATTTCAAACGAACTTTCTTTCCCTCGATCTCTCTCATTGTAGATGACTAGCTCATCGCAATTTTCCGCTCTTAAATTTAAATTTTAACTCAAATATATTTTTCTATTTTGTATTTAATAACACACTTTATATGTTATAAACTTGTTTTTTTTATAAATATAATATTCTTTCGCTCTTTTAAATCAACACAGTTGGTTAATTAATAGTGAAAATATTGGACTCTAAGAAGAACAGGACAGGTTGATTCTAATACATGATTCTGAGTACGTTAATTGTTTTCAGAAATAACCTTTACACATAGTAATTTGTGTATATCTAACTTTAACCCTTCAATTATCAGAAGGATTCCTTCTAACCTCTAATTACATTTATTTTAATATTTACCGAATCATTTTTTTTTTCAAATCTTAATTGTTCAGTCAATTATCAATCGGAAATATATGTTCCATGTAACATTAAAACAAACGCAGATTTACCTCTTCTTATTAGCTAATGACCTAAGAGTAGAAAACCGGATATGTTAATACTTATTGCCCTTGTTCGCTAATATGCCAGTTTTTATATTCTTATTTAACTGTTTTTTGAACGTAAGCTATGAAGTTATTTAAATATGAAATATTTACTTTTTATATTCATTTTTATTTATTAAAAAATAAATATATATGTGTATATATATATATATATATTATAAGGGTATCACAAGTTCTCCCGGGACTTTAAAAACCTGTTCTGCTCTTGAAAATAATGTAAAATGTTCATGTAAACGTATGTTCTAAAATTGCGAGTTACGGTTAGTGAATGATTTCGCTCAGATTTTCACTGCCCCAGTGAAATGAGGTTGTTCTGAAATTTTTAGGAAGTTAATTGAGGGGCAGGAGATTAGTGATTTCATATGAATCTGGGCTGAAAAATGTAATAAAATAGGTTCCAGAATCGTATCTGCTGTAGTAATAGATTTTGAGAAATCTAAAGTGAAAACCAATAAATTGGAGTAAAAACCCCTTCTTTTATATTTGATGTACAATAACTTATTTAAATGAATAATGAAAACATAAATATAAAAAACTTAAGTATGTTTAATAAACATATATGTATTAAACATATATATAACTAAGGGTAGGTAATAGTTGAGTCAGAATGTATAAATCTGATGTTGAGGTAAAAAGTGATAATGAAATCCATTTTACTTATATTAGAAACTAATTTAAATAAAAGTTCTGCTCGGTTATTGGTGAGCTATATCCTTGAGCTCTTAAACGATTAGACCAGTTGATTTCATGTGATTAATTTTTTTATAAAAGTATTAGTATTACTACTTCAAAATTACAAACAAATTTAAATTGATTATTTAAAAATTGTTTATTTTTTTAAAATTATTGGTGCTGATGTTGATTTCTGGTTTTGTCTGTGGACATATGACACCTAAAAATTTGTCCATCGCGGTAAGAATTTGATAGCAAAATTGAAACTAACAGAAATATCCATAGCTGTGACCTATTTAACGGTACACCGATAGGTACTATTTCTTTCCTTTTTTATCTTATGAAATAAGAGCTGTGTATAACTTATAAATAAAATTATATGTTTATAGATAAGTTATTTCCTTCTATACCTCATGACAATATATTGAATCTTATATTTTTAATTCAAAATGATTATTATATTTTATATATTTATTAATAATTAATGTAGTAATTAAATAAATAATTATAACGATTTTATTTTTCTTGCGGACTCTAGCAAAACTCTCTTTAAAAGATGGCGGCACGATAAATGAAAGCTACGAATTATAAGGGTTAAAGTTACTCACAGTCGTCTGTAGTGTAAACGGTATTAAGGAAAAAACATACGATGCCGTGTTGTGGTCTTTAAAGCTACAATATTTTTTCCTGCGTATATATATATATATTTTTTTTTTTTCAAGGAAACTACAAAACCTTCTCTATTGGACTATAAATGATAGGTTAACCCACACAACAAACTATGTTCCTTTAATTTATTCTTTTTTTTTTTTAAACAGTGTAATAAATTATTTAATTTCATATTTTTTTCAGACTGTTAATTTTTTTGGACTAAAAGTAGTTAACAAATATTTTGCCATTTAACTACTTATTTACTTATTTAAGTACGATTCTGTACAATTTAATTTTTTTTATATCTTTTTTTCTCTGTATCGTGGGGTTAAAAAAAAACCCCAAAAAAACTGAAATTCAACTTAGTCAACTGAACGATATTTATCTTTTGTTTATTCTTTTGATATCACCGAATAGATAAGACTTTGCTGGATAATTCTGTATTTTCTACTGATCGTATGTTACTAGCAGCATTAAAAGCAATGTATTTGTTTTAGGGACAGATAAGATCGAGAAAACAGTGAATAGAAAGAAATAATTAGGAATAAGTATTATTACTAAAAGAGAGAGAATGGAATAAGAAAACGGAATTAGTATGACAATGTGAACTTCGATGCTAACGCTATTGTTTTTTTAACAAAGCCCACACCTCATTTAAACGGTTAAAGTTGGCGTTGCTCTTTTATGTCTGTCTTTTATCTCTTTCTATAATCATATCTCATTCTCTGTTCTTACCACTTCCTTCCGGACTAATTCGTTTTCTTTAGTGACCTTATTATGAGGTCACTTGGTCAATTGTTAGTTTTATTGATTATTAAAACACGATATTAATTATTTTTTATAAAGTAAGGAATTTCTTTTTTGTTATGGCTTCTCGGGTAACCGTACGCTGCGATCAATCATTATCGATTATTTACAATGAACTAACAAACCGAAATGGTTTTCTTTTCGATTTAAAAAATAAATAATATTATTTTATTGTGTATTAATGATTCTTTTTACACTATTGACCAAATTAAATTTGATTTTACTTCACACAATAAATTTTGAAGATTAACGATTCGTACAGTTTGTTTAATTTATAATAATTCATTCAGACGTTCAAAAGTCTCGTGACGTCTTTTGTTTTGTTTAATATTTTTGCTGAATTAATAAAAATAGAGAAAATTCAAACTATTCGAAAACGTTTCTTTTTTTTCGTCTTTAGTTTTTACGTCTGAATCTTTTGTATTTAATTTACAGGTGGTTTCTTTCCCCCTTTTACGGTTTCTCATCTCTGTACACTTTTCTTCATCTGGAATTAGACCGCTGAATTATTACTTAATTTTTTTCTTCTGCAAATATCCGTAACAGAAATTCCGAATTTCGCGTGAATATATTTTAAATATCAGAATGATATTATACTATTACGCTACAACAACCGATAAATGATGGCGACAAATTAAAAATATATTCAGATTATTGTACATAGGTAGCAAGTCATTTTTCGTTTCAAAATCTTTCGTTTAAGTCATTTAGAAGAAATTTATTACATGACCTTTAGAGAAATTTTTTAAAACACAGAAAATAATCATCCAAACGCTGCATTTGATGGATTCTAAAACTTAAACATACGGGTCGATTATGAAACTCCTTTCTTTGAAGTCTATTAAAAATGTAATTTTCTCTAAATGGTAATCTAATTATTGTAACGTTTATGAATTCGCTCTTAATTTTTTTTCAATCGTTTATATTTTTCAACAAAGGTATGTTTTAGACTAAAATATATCGTTGAAATTGAATGACCTAAAGCGTTTAATTTTTTTCTGAGTCGTGATTTAATGTTATATCCTTAATGATTAAAAATTCAAAGAATGAGTGCAATATTTAATTATATAGCAAAGTTACTTATCAAGGAACTCTCACGTTATTATTGATGGGAATTTTACCATCGCAATAATTTTCACACGTCGTGAAACATTTAAACAGTATGCCCATATAATTTTTTTTCACAAGAAAATTTAAAAAAAAATTACTTTGTCTACAACGACGATTTGAATTTTTTTTTTTAATTTTTTATCGTTCGTTTGTTCGATCATTATTGTCATATCAAAATGATATAATAATCTGATATCAATATGATTTATAAACTTCTTTCATACGAAAAGTACTAATGAGAGAATTAGCCGTAAAATTAGTTGTAAGATTATAGCAAAATATATTTTAATTCCGAAATCACGAGTGCCTTAAGCTCACGCTCGGTACCAATCTTTTTAAATATCGTTTCTCTCTGTTACATTTTTATTTTCATCAACCTGTAAATAAAAAAATATTCCTGTTACAGAAATATTTTGCGCTTTCTTGTAAACAGTTTATTTACACCGTACTTCTCAAATCCTTCTCTTATTTTCATCAAAATACAAGTTTTTCCTTTGTGAATCTTGTGTACCTTTTTTCCTTAGGGAAAGCGGTTTTTGTAAGTCTTTATTTAAAATACAAAGTTAAATATTGAAAATAAAACAAACTTTTAAAGAATAATAAAACCGGTTTTTTTTTAAGCGATGTAAATTTATTAAAATGTCTTTTTATTTTGTATTTTCTAAGTTAGCGTCAGATTAAAATGTTGATAGTTATTTTATTTAAATTTTTTGTCGATCTCTTAAGCAGAAAATATTTATTTGTAGTTTTCAGTATCATTTTAAGTCTGTTTTATTTGTTTACAAAGGTTTCCGTACCTAATATTGGCTTCTACTAATTCTATTAAGCGTGGTGTGAGATGAAATATTTGCACGATTGCTTGTTAATTAATATTTTTACTTTTATTAATTCTTATTGTAACTGCTTTTTTATTGTATTAGCTTATTTACTGTAATATTATTTTGTTTCCTAATATTTCTTTAATACTATTTTTTTTAACGGTTTAATTTTGAAATTAAATAATTTTTCTTTTTTTCCAGGTAACTTATGAGTTTCGTTAAGTAAGTACAAAATCTTTTCCGTAAAAAATATCTCTTGATGGTAATCGGCTAAAAAGTTAGATGATTACTTGTATGTGCAAAATTCCGGGCAAGAGCTGATTTTTTTCTCTTTAACTCTTGATGTGAAGAGAAGTTTTAAAGAAAAATAAGCAGGTTCCTCACTTTTCTATTCTTACTTTTGTTTTAATTACAGTTTATACAGAGTGTATCAAAACTGCACGACAATCTCTCGGAAACGCATTCTATATCTAAAAATAAGAAAAACGTTTCCAATAAACATATGCCTGCAAACGTTTTGTTAGCGAGTTACGGCTAGCGAAAGATTTCGCCCGGTTTTCAGTTCCTCCCGTTAAATAACACGTCAC
>JAAAKQ030195401.1:0-11962 GCA_010016005.3 Zanna intricata
ACAGATATCATTCTTTTTAGACAAGATTCTGTCTTAATTATTTTCTTGCTAAACCTCACTTCAAATGGTTTTTATCCTTATTGTTGTAAAGCTAACATTCTGTATAAATGTACCTTATGTTAACATTAGGTTACATAAGGATTTCAGTTCCCCCGACCCACAATTCCCCATAAGGTCCGCATATCCATAAAGATTTTTAGGTTGTCTGAAAAAAAAAAAACAATTACATTCAAATAAAAAAGGTAATCAGCAAACTTGTAATTCAGTTTTTCTTTTTCCACATTGTTATTAATATTATTATAAACCTATCACCCTGCAAAAGAGTATCAAAAAACTCCACCTGTGATATGAATCATCTCATTGTTGATATCCTTTGACGAAGGTTGTAAGAAACATGATGCAAAGGTTTTGCACCTGCCTTCTGGAAAATGATGGACATCTCCTATGCTTGAATGTACGAGACATTACCAGTTGCATAACTACATATAAATCATCTCATTGTTGATATCCTTTGACGAAGGTTGTAAGAAATATGATGCAAAGGTTTTGCACCTGCCTTCTGGAAAATGATGGACATCTCCTATGCTTGAATGTACGAGACATTACCAGTTGCATAACTACATACACTCCATGGATCAAATCAAATATGATTGTTATATTCCATAGTGGACTTATGGTATATATTACCAGAATAGGCATGATAAAATGATTGCACTGTACAAATAGTGCTTCAGATTATTTTACAATTGTCATGCATTTCTGTTTGAGATTCTATTCTTACATAAAGCAAACATATGAAATTCTATCAGAATGAATATAATCTGTGGATTGTATTTTTTGTATGTGAAAGAGGAATAACACTAAACAAATGAATTAGTGACTTTAATACAGACTAAACTCCTGATCAGGCATGGCACTTTCATACACACTACAAATCATTCATCTCCATTCTCTGATGAAATACCTTATGAGATTTCTAATTATTATGAAAGGATGACGAGTAGGGAAATTAACTTACAAATGCACAACTTTATTGCTTTCTGTTATCTAAGTACATTCATTGGCTAATAGCTTACAATCAATCTGTTTCTGGATATTTTACTCTCCACTGGCAGCTGAGTTTATATTTAGCCTATTCTACTAGAACAACAAATAATAAAAAAATGACACAAATTGTTTAAGAAATTAACTTTAATATACCTCTTGTCATTACTACTTTGTCTACTCATTACACTACTATTTTAGTCATTGACGTTTTTTACAGTCCACTGATGTGTTCATTATTAGTGTGTCTAGTAATAAGTTCATCCACTAATGTGTTGGACTGGTATAGGTACAAAGATGTATAAGTAATAAACAAAAAAGTAACATGAGTAGGAAAATTTAGTTTTTTCTTATCCTACTAGATTTTAACTAATTTAAAACTGAGTTTCAACATAATACTTTGCTTTGGTATAAGCAGCACAACTCATACTTTAACTTTCTGTGAAAGGATAACAGAAAATCAAAATAACACAACAAATTAGGTAACAACTCACTATGCTATTTACAATCCTGGTAATTCTCATTATAAATCATTATCCATCAGCACACTGGAGACTTTTTACTTGTATGTTAATCTATTATTTATTCAACAAAGACAGCAGAAAATTAAAACAGGAATAATCTAATATGACTTTACTAACTTGAATTTCATTCTTTACTCTGGTACAGGCAGCACAGTTTAGTTTTATATACTTTTGTTTTTTGTAATATTCAAACTTTATGAAACTTTGGCAGTAAATTTTATGTAATGACATACCGTTATTATATCTCTCGTAGATCTACATTTTGCTAGTTGATTTTCAAGTAACCTATACATATAATTTGATCTTTATGTCAGTAGCAAGACACAAGCATTAAAATCACAGAGAACACAAGAATAGTGTAATTATGTTTTATTCTCTTAATCTTTAAAAGTTACTGCCTCTCCCAATCCAAATAATAAAGTTGATGGGATTTTAAACTACTTCGTCTTTTTCACTTTGTTTAAATCTATCAGGATTGCAGGTGGTTAAAAAGATTGGAATAAAACATACTTCCCTAACGGTCCTTACTTTCTGCAATCAGAGTAGATTTTAAATATTCATGTTCCCAGCTCTGACAGATCAATATAATGGGTGTGGCTGATCAATTGTCAACTTGAAAATAGCCTAATATCACCTAATTTACGTACTCTTACTCTTATTTTCTACTATCCTATTAGGGATTATTATTTCTATTTCACAGAGTAATATTAGTAGTTGAGGCTAATGTGATGGCATTTAGGCATTTATACTAAACACTAAAATAAAACTGACATTAATAAATAATACATTTTATTTTTATTAAATGCCTTTCTTAGCTACATTAAATATATATATAGTAACTGTTAAATAATAAATATGGTATTACTTATTAACTTAACATAACAATAGTAGACATTATATTGTACTGCATTTTAAAACAATATTATAAAAAAAAAAAAAAATTAATAATAAAAAGGAAATAATAAATTTCTTAAGTATAATTAATGTTGCAAACTATATTATATACTTGTCATATAAACTCTATAATGAAATCATTAATGCCTATAATTAATTTCAAAAACAAATGATTTATTAAATGAAAATCTGGACAGTTTTTTTATAGTTTAAATACAACAAATAAAAAAACTTGTAATGAAACTGTTTTTTAAAGATAAGTAAAATTAACAAAATTACACAGCAGGTCCTCCCTGGTTTAAAAAATATTAGTATAAACCCAGCATAAATTATGTTGGCTCACTCAGTGGCATACACAAGTGGGAAAATTAGTTTACAACTACACTTTGAGATAAAAGAGAGATATATATATATATAAATCCAACACAGGTTTACTATTCTACTGTAGTCTATTGCAGAATCTGCATTTCTATAATGCTATGCCTATCACAAACCTTGCCACACTTACCAGTCCCACGCACCACAGTTATTTAAGCAATCAAAATCTTTGTTACATTATTCTGCAAATACATTTGTAAAAAGGTTTTTTTTACTATTTATTGTAAAACTGTATACATTATAATATTTAGTGTTATATAAATCACATGTAACAAGGTTTTTATCAAATTTATTTTTAAACAGTAGAAAACTGTCATGACATGTAAGATAATATGAAAGATTTTTCTATGTAAGGTAATAGATTGATAATACAACCACAAAATCAAGAATTTTTGTAAAACAGCTCAAGATCATTTTCAAAGACACTGTAAACAATCCTCATTACCCATTAATTACAAGTTGCTGGAGCTCAATAGATAAATAAATTACAAACAAGGCAATAAATACCAAGTCAGCCAAGTCTTAAAAGTAATGTAGAAAAGGTTTTCACTTGCATGAAAAATGACAGATATGATGCGTATATTTTTACAAATCTGATCACAACAAAGTAGATTACTGTTCCAACGCAAAATAAGAAATACACAAGCCATAAACATTTTATAAAATTGTATTCCAGTTTTATTAATTTTTTTTGTGAAATTTTTTATATTTTTTCAAACAATATAAGAGGGGATTGTCACTGGGAAGTTAGCAATCTCCCTTTTCTTTTTTTTTTTTTTTTGTAAATTTTTTGTTCTGTACATAGCTTAGACCCTTAGCTGCTACTTAGTTAATAGCATTTGCATCAAAACCATAAAAATCCTTAATAAATTTGCTTTTAAAAATTGGAGTTCACTGTAAAATAAGCAATTTTCACTTCTTTGCATACTGCAAAATCAACCTCTTCAACCAATAGATTTGAAGATAGAAGTCACTTAGGTTATAATTCTAATTGGGTTAAATCAGCAACTGTGTAGCTCAAGTTTATGATTTTGTGAGCCTGCTTAAAATAAATTTAAAAAAGTTATTAATATGGAAGAAAATCCAGCTGAAGTGTCACAATCAAACACAAGAAAATACATCTAACCCAAGCAAATGTAAACATTCTTTAGCAAAAGAACTGAGATATTTTGCTGTAGTAACTTCCTACTTCTGTTTCTTATAGGTTAGATCTGTTATTTTTCAACTTGTGGATATAAGATTTCTATAAAACCTTCTTTACTTTTACATTAAAATAACAAATAAAATACATCTTATTAGAGAACAACTTTTTTTTCTTTTCTTTTTTTTTGTATAAACCAAGTGATCTATCCTTGCACTTGGAGCATCTCACCGTAGACAACTAACTATAAAAGATTTAAAGACAGATTCATGATAATTTTTATTCAGTACCAAATAAGTTTTTCAACACCAACTGGATTCAATGATTCTGAAGTTCTGCAAGTCTACTCCAGTTTAAAAATATAGAATTTAAAATGAAAAACACAAAAAGAGTTTTCAGACTCATTATCATATAAGGAAAATTGAAGGTTAAAGTATGCATGACAACATTTCTAAAGGCGTTAAATGTTGAACATGTTATTAAAAATTTTTCTAAAAGTGGTAAATTTTCAACAAAAAAATCATGGTGGTGAACAGGAAAACATTCATTCTCTCTCACTGTTTAGGCTGTGGCTTCTTCCGTTTAGCATCTTAGCGCTCATTCAGAGGATGTTATGTACAAATGTAAATGAAATGTAATCTTGTATAAACTCAAAGACTGAGACTGTACAAGACTACATTTCAGAGATGTGTGGTTAATTGAAACCCAACCACCAAAGAACACCGGTATCCACAATCTAATATTCAAATCCATATAAAATAATTGCCTTAATTAGATTTTGAACCTTAGAAGTCTCAACTTTAAAATCAGATGTTGAGTTAACTGGTGGGCTGAACAGAGAAGCAATGTGATCAACGTTATTAAGTCGCTGAAATATGAATACACTCATTATTGTAGAGGGTCTTCTGTCAGGAAAAATTTGAGTGCTGAAATCTCTATTAACAAATTGTTTCCAAATGTACTACAGTAAAAGTTCTGCTGAACTAAGAGTAAAATGTACATTTTTAGTAAAAAATTTAATTTCGACTTTGGGTATCTGGTGACAGCTGTGCAATCTGCATTCAAAAAAAAATAGAAATTGACAAGAATGATGAAAATTCACAAATTACATGCTTAATTCATTCTATGATATTGTTAAGGAAAAAGATGATTGCATCTTTTTGCATTGACTGCGAAGTAGACAATTGTACTTGTATAATTTCACACTAACTTAGGGGTCATCAAGTGATGCTTTGTCAAAGAATAATAAATTTTGTTATACTTGGACCAAGCATGAATATTAAAAAGATCTAATGAAGTAGGACATGCATTGTTTCAATGATTACCGACAACCAATTTTAAAGGAAAATTTAGTATTCATTTGATCGCCGATGGGTGCAGTGACAAAAACAACTTTTTTGTATTAATTTCAGCTTGTCCATACTAACTAGAAAATCTTGCACCCAAAAATATTAAGTTATAAAATATTAATTAATAAACATTAATTTATTCCACCCAACAGGGTATGTGGTAAGAACAGAAGATTAAGAAATGTGAAACTATTTTAAATCCTTAAGAGTAAGTGAAAAGCTGTTAAATTAACATTACAATCTTGCAATATATGTAGTAGTACAAATGGACATAAATAATACAAAACATAATTACAGTACAGTATTAAAGGAAAATTTGTTTACACAGCTTATAGTGCAGGGACAGTGTTATATTAATGCATTAATTATAATAGAGCTTACATTCAGAAATATTAGAAGCAAAATATTTTTATACCCAGAATTGACACTAAAGGTAGTAATTTTTAATTTAATCTAATAGATTATGCAGTTAATAACATTTTAATAAAGAAAAGGGCATTGAAAAAATGTTTAGGCAATATAATATTTAATCTTTCAGTTAACAATTCCAGAGGTGTTTTCACTGTTGTAATACTTGCAGAATCCATATTAACTATACTATCATTAAAGATTAAATGGAGATATGATTAAAAACTGATGCCAGCAGAATTTTTTTCATATATCTGAATCCAGCATTGTTAGGGAAAAGGCATTAAATATTGCCACTCTGTGTGTTGGAAGTAATAAATCTCAAGACTGTAAGTATTGATCATTTGTATTAAGTAAAAGATAATCAACTTCAGGTTTTACAGTTTTTTCAATCAGTGTTGTTTTCTTCTTCTGAATTTAATTAAAGAAAACTATTTTGAAAAATTAACACAATACCTACAATAAAATGAAAAATTAAGGACCATGCATTTTTGTGTGCAGTAATTTTGATTATTATTTATACAATATGCAATGTTAAATTTTTTTTGTTAAAACTTTCAGACAATAATTTCTAAGACATTAACAATATTATACAATATTTTATATAAAGGTCATAGACCTCATACATTAAAATAAAACAAACAGCGATTTTATAATCTATAAGATGTTAATATTATAACACTATCATAACACCATAATAATAACAGGGGAAAAAATTATATATTCTATGGTAAATAATAGCTTAGGCAGTATTCAACTATGATAAACATTATATTTTTATCATTATATATAAATAACCATTATTATAACAATAAATTATTATTATAATAACAATTAATCATTATAAATTAATATATAATCATTAAATCATTATAAATCAATAATATAATAATAAATAATCATTATCATTATATGTAATTTATTTATCTTCTAATCACATGTTTCTTTAGTTTATAGTTCATAACATCTTATTAATTTATACGTGACATTTTTTTTATTTTTAACTCTTTTAGTCGCTAAAAGTTGATTGAACCAATTTATAAAACCACAATAACAAATGCCATGAGCCAATCATATTGACTCTTTTTGTGCTTTCATCCTCATAATTGTCCGACAAATAGTGCAGGCATATCATCTACAGTAACAGTGAACTATACTTTAAACTCTTTCTGTGCAGAGTAGATATATATTGCAGTAATAGAAATTCAATAAATAAAATACACCAAGCTTCTGAAATCACTGGTTGAGTTTGATTATATTCAGCATGAACTTACATTTAATGGAGTTTGTGCGTTATTTTTTTTGGTCTTTTTAACCCGTGTTGTTTATTTAATTTTAATATGTAATTAAATTACACATGGTTTTTAGTTCACTTAGCTTTTCTTTATGTTTTGTTTGCCCTTATTCATATTTTACTACTTTTTTATTTTATAACTTGCGTAAATTTATCATTTCGATTTTTTTCTAAGCTTCAACTGCATAAAATTTCGCATAGTTTCAGAAAAACATAATAAAATATTAGAAAAACCATTAAAATAAAATCTTTTATAAATCAGTTTTTTTTTTCTGAAATAAAAAGATAAACTTTTTAACAAAATGTGTTTTTTTTTTTGAGGGGGGGAATTGTTAAATGAATTAACCACCATTAAAACTTATTTTTACTATAAAAAAAAAACTTTGGATGAAAACTGAATTTTTTAATAAAATAAAAATCGATAAAAAAATGTAAATTTACCATTGGCATTTGTAAAGCATAATTTATATAGACTGGTCAGAACTAAAAGAGTTAATTAATAAAAAAAATCAAATGTAGCAATAATGCAAAAACTAAAGACAGTATGAATATAATTCAAATTTAAACTAATATACAAATAGAAGAATTTATATTTTTCTAACATTTATCACACAAGAGTAGATAATCAATATTAATATAAAATAAAATGTTTTAAAGAAATAATATAAATAATATCACTAAAGGTAAAAAATGTAATTATTAATTTGAATCTAAGCGACAGTTGATCAAAGTCACAAAGAAGAGAACCGAGACAACAAAGGAGATATAACTAAGAAACGGTTTTCTGCACTGGTTTTATAAGTGATACATATAGATATATAAATAGTTTTGTTTAAAAAATAATAGGAGTTGTATTTGAAGGATAAATAAACTAAACACAAGCATACTTAGAGGGATCAGTTCAACACATCTTGCATTTCTTATTTTTATACAATAAATAACAAACATACATTCAATGCTATTTAAATAAATTTATACAAACTTCATGCCACAAATACTTGTATGAAATTTCATAATTCAATCTTCATTCCTACTAAAAGCTACCGAAACAGTTCCAAATCATGAGAAAGATCTAAAAAGTAATTAATTTATTTTGCCAGAACCGAACTATAGACATATTTTCATTTACATTTACAAACAAGAAAGACTTACATAACATATTCTGATCCAGATTGAGATTGAAGGTAATGAGCTCTCTTTTTCTTACCATTCATTACTTAAACATTCTAATTATAGCAACAGCTTTAATGTTTTCCAGCATATCTATTATATGTAAATATCAAAAAACAAGAATTACAAAAGTTTTTATAAAAATAATCCTCAAATATTCTCAATACTGTGTCCACTATATATTTCCAATGGACAAACTGCCTCTGGTAGCATATTACTTCCTACATGGAAAAATTAATTTTTTGTACTATCTACAATAAAAACTTATAATGTTTAAAATCTACAAATGGAATGGGCTTACAAATTACATAATTAATCGATTCAACTTTGTTAAATTATAAACTAATCATAAAGAGATTCACTTAAGAGATGCATTTTTAATGTAATATATTATTAAATAAGAAAAATAATTAAGAAACAATAATATGAATAAATATATGAATTTTTTACAAGTAAATAGATTATAATGATCAAATTTATTACAAAAATTAATATAGTAAATTATTTTATTAGAAAAATGTTTTTTTTTCCTATTAAACAACTTTATACAGACAATATTTTTCAATCATATCTAAAATAAATTAAAAATAATTATTACAGTCAATCTTAACAGAGTATATCAAACTATACCATTGACAGAGACAGTGACAAACATTAGCAGAGACATGTCTGTCAGAGACAATGATTATACCATTAACAGTTATACTTCACTTTTTTTATAGATAATTTCTTCTGAAATATTAAAATCAAAGACAAAGATAAATTTCTTTTTTTGATATTACATTGATATACGTCAACCATTCTTATTTTTACTTTTCAATTATATATATATATATATATATATATTTATTATAGATCTAAAATTAGGAAAAACTGAATACATTTATTAAAAATAAAGTCTGCAGTTGAAAATTCTAAAGCACAGTTTTACTATTATAAATTTGAATATAAGAGAAAATCAGACCTTTCATAAAAATTATGTTTCAGTTAGTATGAAATAAAAAGAACATGATACAATCAAAATTCAGCAGCTTAAATAGTATATACATTTATTACAGTATGAAGAAAAAAATATATGTGGACCTAATATATTATATATCCACAAAATTCTACAGATCAAAGTAGCAAACTGTTACACTTGTCATGAAAAATGTTACACAGGAAATAAATAACAATTAAGTATTATTTTCATAATTAAAATTTCATAATATAAATTTCCTTTTCATAAATATTAATATGTTTTCTTATTAATATTTGTTTGAACACAAATGTTTATAAATTTTGTATTTATAAATATGTATATTTACAAGTTAATCTAAAGAATTCAACATCAGTAATTGTTTCAAAACTTTTGTTTGACTTGTTTCTCTAATTTCTCCAGCAAGAAACATCTCGTCAACAACTGTATATACCTGAAACAAAGAACAAAATAACCAAACTATTTTAAATATTTCTTTGGGTAAGTTCTTTACAGATATGTTTGAGGAAGATGAGATAAATGAAAATAATACAGGTAAAAATGCTAGCCCCATATCAGGAACCACATCCAAGACCAAATGATCTAAAGGATATGCTAACCATAACAGGATTGCCAGCCAATTCGATCCTGAAATCGGTACATTCCAGCAGTAACATATTTCTATATCATATTAAAACGAACAAATTTCAACAGCGTAAAAGATAATAATGCCTGTTAGAAAAGATGACATTTTAATTAAAGCAATAATTTTAAATTATTTCGCATCTGTTTTTTCTTTAGTTTTCATATATTCTGGTCAGGCAGGGTCAGCTTAATCCAAAAAACAGTAATCACCAATTTCTTCTTTTTAAATAAGGTACAATACTTGAATACTGCAGCTGCTGAAATATCAACTTATATGAATGGTAACAAAGAAAATATAGATCATAACAACATAATGAAGTTAAAAAAAAAAAAAATGTAAAAATGCTTCTTTAAAAAAAAAAATAATTAATGAGGACAAAGCTAAAAGGTACTCTTCAATTGTTAACCTCAGAACATTAAAAATAAATAAATGACCCTATAAGAAAGCTCTTTTTGTACAGTTTTATTTTTGTCCTAATAAATATGTAGCAATGGCAAGGTATGTAAAATCTCACTGTTTGATGAATTTTCTATAACTTTCATGTAACTCTTTTTACTACTTACTTTTTTCTACAATTAGAGAGGAAAGAAGGCCAAAAAGTAGGTAGCAAGTGGATGAAACAATACAAATCAGACAATTAAATGATGAGGATATTCTTGATAAAGGAAAATAAAAATTAGGATTTAGTAAATGGCTACAGTAGCTGTATATCAATGCTGGATAAGTTTTTAGTAATTACAAACACAGTCTTTTAATACAAACATTCTACTTCTTTTTTTTTTCACTCTTAACCTTTTCACTGCCAATTTCCAGTAACACATGAAGTCACAACAAGGGGGCAGGGGGGTGGATTATGCAACATAATTATGATCTAAAAACACCCATTTCATCCCTTTATACAAATGATACAATGTTTGAAAACTGCTATAATTATATACACAGAAGTCAAGAAAAATAATAGAAGCAATGTTACAATGTTATACTCATCCTACTCATTAATTTATTTCAAATGATTCAGAAAGAATCATAAATTGAGAATTTATTACAAGAGCATACATACCTATAAAAAATTGACATTAAATAATCATATAAATTGTTTTTCAACATCAACATTATGCATCAGCTTTAATGAGACAAAGAGGGAATAATTCTTGAAGAGAAAAATTATGTTCAAAATTTTTGTTGAATAGAAAAAAATGCTGTTTTTATGCAAAACAGCAGTAATTCAACACAAAAGTTGAAGATAAAAGATAAAACTGACTTCTTTATACGAAAAAAGAGGGTTAAACCCTCCGCCGAAACATATACTGCATACTATAGTTTATGTTCAAGTTAAAACTGATATCCATTTGCTCTGAACGAAACTGCACATAATGGTAACACTGGTTAACAAAGTTTTTGTCACAAAGCAACTAAATTGACATTTTATAATACTTTTTCCACTTATTTCAAAAATGTTCTCACAATATTTCTATCCCTCTATTTTGTTGTTATTCCCTATTTATCATTATATATTACAATTAACGTAATATTTTTACATATTAATTATGACTTTTAGTAGAACAGAACTGTTATTTGTAACAAATATTTATAGAGATTAGTCATAACTGAATAATTGTTTCTTTGCTCATGCTGACTGATGATTCAGAAATGTGTCACATTTCTGAAAAAATCATACGAGTTGCCAGTTTCAGGCAGTATGGATTCATATTTCAGTTAGTAAGCATTCAGATGTGTCTTTTAATTTGTTCAATTGTGATTTCTTTGTTAATTTACAATTAAGTAATTTTTATGAGTTTAAAATGTCAAGTGACAACCTACTCTGTAAATAATAAACTACGAAACTATATAAATAAACCAGACTCTTTTTGTTACATTCTTAGCGAGTTAATGTTAAAAAATCAACCGTGCATATATACTCAATACATTAAAAAGTGTTACGAACTTTATTTTGGTGACCAAAGATAAGACCTGGACTCCTTATTATTGTTGCATTACTTGTGTCACTCTTCTTTCAAAATGGGTTAAAGGATCTCGATGCATGTAATTCGCTGTGCCAATGATCTGGAGGGAACCAAGAGATCATTGCATAGACTGTTACTTTTATTTGACAAATGTTTGTGGTATCAATTCTAAATCAAAACATACTATAAAAT
>JAAAKQ030195423.1:0-11961 GCA_010016005.3 Zanna intricata
AACAAAACGTTTTCAGGCATATGTTTATTGGAAACTTTTTTCTTATTTTTAGATATAGAATCCGTTTCCGAGAAATTTCCGTGCAGTTTTGATACACCTGTATAATAATTAAACCAACTTATCAACAATTTTATAAATTTAATACAAGGGCTTTCGGAACGAAATTATTCTATCATAAGGAACTCAAAATGTTTTTTTTCAAATTTATTAAAAGTAAAACTTCATAGTCTGTGTAAAGTGTTTATGTAAATTATAAAACGGTGGTCGTCATATGTTTACTGTATGTTTTTTTTAATAAAATTAAAATAACATATTTTTGAGTTACTGGTTTACTGGCTTTGGTTACTGGTCCTGAAAGCGCTTGAACTAAATTTATATAACTGATGGTAAGTGGATTTAATTTTAATACTAATTTAATTATTATATGTTTAATAGAACTAATTTTTTATTTAATTAACGTAATTTCTACTAATTTACCCGATCAAAATGTTTGAGCTAACCTAACCCATAGATTTACATTGATCAGCCGATCCAAATAACGATGGTGACACATCGTCTTTCGGGAGTTGTTTACTAATCTCTCGGAAACGTGGATCACTGGCGTTCTCAAGTAGAGATCCAAGAAAAATGCATCTTAGGAAGTTGATTAAAGATAGGATTGCTACAAATTTAGCGGAGGGCTCGGAAAGTGATAATGAAAGTGAGATTATGGAGTGAATCTCAAGCAGGTTCCTTTCTGTGGCAAACTGTAACCGTTTCCTACTATCGAAAAACCTTCCAATGGAGGATACCAACGTTAATGTGAGCCAGACCAATACTGTTAGGCCTCTATAAAGTGTGCTGTATGGAATCACTGATGTACTACAGCTTTATAAACAACTAAAGACGGTTATAGCTAGGGGCGACTACAATGTACGGCTAGTCGGTAACAAACAACTTCGTACTATCTCAAAGGATACTGAAGTGTACAAAAGAATTATAAACTTGGAACTAACTGCAGATTAAGTTAACGAGAAAGGACGAAACGGCGTTTCGATTGGTGGCCAGGAACCTACACTACTCAGTTTTGGTAGAAATTATTAAGGAAAGACTAGGCAGCACAGTGAAAGTCCGTCATAGAGTAATCGAAGATCCAATATCAACGTTTTTTGTAAACCTCGAATCTCAAGAAAATAATAAAAATATTCTTAATTTGGAATGTATCGCTAACTGTAATGTTACGTTTCAAACAAAGGAAACCTCCCGGTCAGGTACAAT
The DNA here is from genome assembly GCA_010016005.3 of Zanna intricata. NCBI lineage: Eukaryota > Metazoa > Arthropoda > Insecta > Hemiptera > Fulgoridae > Zanna > Zanna intricata. The sequence goes on from JAAAKQ030195423.1 coordinate 1,258, forward strand.
GCATGCTTGCGAGCAACGATTCTAAAAACTACTGCATGTGATCATTTCGCTATGTGAAGTATGAGGAAGGCCATAGGATAGTGGACTGTTGATAATGGACAGAAGCACTCTTGAGTTCTCTCTCAATCAGACCATTCATCCAACTACAGGAGTTGTAGAATATGTAAGGAAATCCTAGGGAGGAAATACAGACTAAGGATGAGTCATAGGGTAGATAGTGTCCACAAACTGGTGAGACTGTCCTCCAGCATAGATTTCTTTGTCCATCAGATAGGGAGCCTAATAAGTTTACTCACCCAAGTGATTGAAAAAAAATCTGCTGATGAAAAGATTTCATAATACTGTCAATGGTCTAGTTAATCGTAGAAAAGAATTAGAATCTCGAGCACTTACCGAATGGATGGCAGAGGACATGAAGTACGGTGGTGTTAAAAGTTCCTTGAGGAATTCCTAAGGCTTTACCAACTGCCTGGTTTCTGCACAGGTCAGATTCAAGCGACGTCCTTCAAAAATTTGGACTTGCTGGGGCCTGTCAAATCATCTGCGGTGTATTTTCCAATACGCCATGCGATAACGAATAAGTTTTTTGAAACCCTAGGTTTCCGGTTTATTGCAGAAGAGGACTGGAACCATAATATATCCTTTCTGGAGCTCACTAGCAACAACTAAAGGAAAAACGTTAGAGAGTTGTATTCTATATCTACATTTAAATGTGGTCTCAAGGTTACAGCTTAAAGACCCTAATAAAATAACGGACTCGCAACGCATTTACTTATTTCTACGCATTTCAGATATTTCGTCTCTATACATCTCAATTAAAAATAGTTAATTCTCAACATCGGAATCTTTCCTGTTCTATTCATTTTGAGTACGATGGTGATAAGGAACGGGAAGTCGCCTATTCTTCATAACAATAGGATGGACTAGGACTTTTATCGAGACTAGTTTGAAGAGTAGTTGATTGAACAGTTTTCATTGAAATTTTCTGATGACACCGATAACGCAGAGTATTATCTGAGCTCAATCATTCAGGAGGAAGTATGGCGATTGCTCGAGAAATATGAAGAAAGAGGAGACATGGACTATACGAAAGGGGTTATTACCTCTCTTAAATATTTGAAATGATTTATCTCTTTGATTGTTTTGTTTTATAATACTTAGAGTGTTGGACAGCTATCCTACTTTCATATAATTTTTGTAAAAATATATATTTTTCATATAATATTTAAAAATAGTTGAAATTTTTCATAATATTCTATATTACTTGAGCGCTTTTCTAATTCCAGTTTATTAAGATTTATTTTTCTCTCCAAAAAAAGTAATTTTGTAACATTTTTCAAGACAAGGTTGAGGTACAGCCGATTTTTTTGTTTTTCTATATTTACAATGTTCCAAATGTTATTTTGTTGTGATTTCTTGTTTATTTAAATCTACCCGTCCTAAATTTCGATTAAATTTTAAAATTAAATGATTACATTTTAAAATGTTTCACACTGATAGAAATATCAATTATGTATTGTTACGCAATAATTATTTATTATTTATGTATTCATTTCTATTATTACTATTTACTATTAATTTATTATGATTTTTTTTCATTTATTTATTATTATTATTTTATATTCACACTTTAATTCCACTTTAGTAGTTTATGATAATCTTTCAATATAATCGAAGTAGCTATCCAGTTTCAGATTATATAATTTTAATTCGTTTTTTTTTTCAAATTTAACATTAAGATACACCATAGTAAATTTTTAAATGAACTGTAAAATTAATTTTGTCTAAAATACGTCAAAATATTATCATTTGAAATGTTTTTAATTATATTTTATTTTAACTTGAAGTATATTATTTAACGCAGAACTGAGCCTATATTAATTTTCATAAAAATCTACTTGCTCAATCGTTCTAGAATTCTTTCATTATTTTATTTTTCTTAATAAGAAAGTAAAAAATTAGATCACGAAATGAAAGATTTACCTTTATTACAGAGACAAGAATTAAAATTTTAAAACTCTATAAAAATTCCAGAAAGGTGAACTTCCTATAAAACATAAATAAAACATTTAATATCTGTATCAGATTATACCTAATATTTAAAATTTTTTTATTAATCTTAAAAAAAATAGCATTCTGTACCAAGTTTAAAAACGATATTTTTCACTGCTAATTATATCTATTGTCAATAGTATTTTTTTTTTATTATTAATATAATCTTCTACTAAAAAAAAAAAAAAATTTATTTTTTAATTCGATTTAGGTCAAAATAATAACCGAACTGTAGTAATTGTATAGGTATTTCTGTAATAGTTCAGTTTGTTAAACGATCTGAAAGCTAATAAATAGGTCAAATTTGAATAAGGTCATCTTTATTGAGAATTATCATATCTATTTGATTTCAGATTGTGCATAGAGATTTTCGACGGATATTGGATCTATACAGATTAGCTGTTATAGACAATCCCCGTCTACTACTGAATATATAACAGTATAATATCATCCTTTGCTTCATATAAGATCGGACATGTTAATCGTATTAAACAATGAAACAATTGTTTTGTCCTAATATATTTCTATAAATTAATCTTTGTTCTTATTTATACTAATTTAATCTACAATAATTTTTTAAGAGTACTTTTCAGTTATTTTTTAATAGTTTTATTTATAAATCAAAGAGTTTATTTTAAAGCCAAAGTTTTTAAAATATTTTTTTAACCAAAACCTGTTTATTTGAAGAGTCTTATAGAAATGAAAAGCCATATGGAAGAGCCTTAATTAATTTTCATACATTCATATTTACTTATAGAAATTATTAACACTTGATATCAGTGGTTTAGATTTTATTTAGAGAATTATTTTTTTCGTAATATTTCTGTTATATATATATATTTAAAAAAAAAAAAATATATATATATACCATACCAATTATTTTTTTTTGGGGGGGGGCGAAAAATGCAAAAGCGTTATCACCGCCCGGATTACACATAACTTGCTAATAAAAAATTTAAAAAATGAGACTACAATCTAAAGCTGCAAAAAAAGAAAAGACTAAAGATTTAAAATCCAAAATCACTAAAAACTTACTACTAATAGAAACTACTACATAGAAAAATAAAAAGCAAAAAACTACCGTTAGATTAAAATTAATATATTAGCGAAAACTTGAAAATTGTAACACAGATAAAATATCTGTGTTAAACTAAAACTTAAAACTAGTATCAAAGAAATCTTACAATTATTATCAGTCACAATATTGAAAGTAAAAAAAAAAAAAAAAAAAATATTTCAAATATAAAAATAAATAAAATATAAAATATTCAATAGAATCCATGAGGGATGTAAAGGGCTTCTTCCCGGATAACAAAATACCAATATACCAAAATATATATATATATATACACCATATTTAACTAAATATTTTAATTATTTTATCAAATGTTATTGATAAAATAATTGCACTAAAATTGTAATGTAAATGAACAACGGTACTTTAGAAATTATAAAGATACAAAAATAATAATTAGACGCTTAAAATAAGGAGAGATTTTAAAATTACATCCAAAAAATTTCATGATTAATTTTAAAAACAAAAAAATAAATGAATAACAGATATAGTAACCAGTTAAAAAAAAAAATTTATAATCCAATAAATAAAATTATTGTTTATAATATAATTTTTCCTGAATTTATGTATGGACTATTCCTGTGTTTTTTTTTTAATCCAGAATCTTATTTTTCGGTACAGCTTATATAGATCATAATTTCCATTTGCAATGGATATTGCACTGCAAACATTAAAATGAAGCTTTAAAGATGTATACGTACCATTAATCAAATAATGAAGTTTAAAATAGAAGCGACAACTTCATACAAATAACTTTAATGCTACAATAACATTAAGTTATTTCGTTTAAGGAATACATGAAATTCATTCAGTTGAATTTTCTGTATATTATAATATTAATCAATTTAATAAAGATAATTAAACATAAATTAAATTTTTTTTAAATTAATAAATAATCTTTTTTTTAAAATCTATAATTAAATATTTTATTTGAAATGTTTATTTAAAACGCTAATTCATAAATAAAAAGAATGTACTCAGTATGTAGTTTATAAATGCTACGTAATTAAAGACATCTATTAATTTGCTTATAGAATTTCTAAACAATTAAATTGAAAGCGCAGATAATTCTGAAAAGTTTAATATACAATGGACGACAATTAGTCTTTCAATGATTGTAAATAAGGGCAGAAATTTTTTTATTGATATTTAATTAACTGGTTCATTTAAGAGTTTCAGAATTTAACTCTTTGAATCACCAACGACAGACAGTATAACACACATTTTGTGTTTATAGAATTCGTAATAAATAAAGTCTAAATAAAGGCTTGTTGAAAGTAAGCTATCGAAAAATTCATTAAAAGGAAATTTATTCCATGAAAAGGAAATAACAACAGTAAAATAAACACTATACAAAAGTGGAAAACAATTTTATGTGAAAAAAAAAATAAAATAAAATAAAAATTTCAATAACTAGATCTTTACAATAATTTTCTCTCCTTTTTTTCTTCAGAACCACCCATTAGGTATATCTTCAAAGGATGAGATGAATGACTTGTAGCGTGTGTAAAAATGCCATACCTGACCAGGATTCAAATCCGGGACTTCCAGATGAAAGGCAGAGACGCCACCACTCGTGCCAGGGAGGCTGGCTTATTTTCTATATTAATATTATGTAATTGAACGAAATAGGACGTATTTTAATAAAGAAAATTACATGATGAAAAAAATGCCACATCCAAACAGAGTATTGAATTGTATACCACATGCTAATCATTATACCAAATAGATGACCGATTTTTTATGTGAAAAATTTCTGTATCCCGACTGCCATCATCTCAATCATTTTTTTAAAATCTCTTTTACTTTCCTGGCATCACAGTTCAAGAGCTACTTTTGAAGAAGGAAAGTATGGTAATCAGTCAAAAAATAGAATACGGGTTTTTTTTTCGATTTCTCGATGTTTCACGATCCAAGGAATCAAAAAAAAAAAAAGAAAAGAAGTTAGGGGATAATGTTCGTACGAATGTATGTACGTATTTTGACGTGTTTGAAACTTAATAACTTTTGACTGGATAAAGCTATTTAAAGAAATTTAGTACAAAGACTCATGTATGTAGGGAAATTTGTTAGTAAAGTTTTGGAGTCAATTTTCTCCCAACTTTTCAATTTTTTCTTAAACTCCGTACGTGACTGCATGCTTGTCTTACTATCGAAAAAAAAATATTCCAAAATTCCCCCTTCCCCAAAAAAAGAAAAAGCGATATTTTTGATAATTACATATTAACCGAATTTAACAGATTTTTTTTTTATGTCTTCCTAGGCATAGTAGTAGTAGTACAAACAACCCAAAAAATAAACATACTTTGGGAACAATATTGGTGATGAGGAAGCTAATCAAAGTTTAAAAATATCAATGTTTTTTTTAATCTTCCAATTTTTTTTTTTTTGCGTTTCTTTAAACTTCTCTATTAATAACAAATTATATATTTTAAACTTTCAGCAATAGTATTACTATAATAAAAATTTCATCAGAATTCACCCAAACCACAAAAACAGGTAATCTTAGGTAATTTTTATTAGTTTTACATATTTTAGTAAACGTAATAAAGTCAAAACATTTTATTGGAAGATGATTCGTAAATGGGGAAGCAGAAAAAAATAATCCTTAATAAATAACGATTTTTTAGATATTATAATTTTTTGGTTTATTTAGACATATAATGATAATTTTACAATAAATTTTCATCATTAATTACCCTTATCTCTGAAAAGAAATTTTAGGTAACTTATTTCATATACAATTAATTCTTTTTCCTCTATATAAGAACACATAAGCAGTGCCAGTACAGTATTACGGTGTTCTTTGGTGGTTTGGTTTCAATTAACCACACTTCTCACGACCTGGGATTGTACAAGGCTACACTTCATTCTCATTCATATACATCACCCTCATTCATCCTCTGAAGTAATACCTAACGGTAGTTCCGGAGGCTAAACAAATAAAAGATAAATAAAGAGTACATTATTACAGTCGGCCTCCGTCGCGCGAGTAGTAGCGTCTCGGCCTTTCATCCGGAGGTCCCGGGTTCGAATCCCGGTCAGGTATGGCATTTTTCATACAAGCTGGAATTCATTCATCTCATCCTCTGAATATATACTTAACTGTGGTTCCGGAGGTTAAGCAAAAAAAAAAAAGGTACAGTATTACAACTTTTTTGTTAATTTTTTTTTTTCCATTGCCTCCATAACATCATCCATTCACTGCATAATAAGTCATACTTGTCTTCTATATATCTCCTCCATCCATCCTTCGCTAATGGCTACACCACTTTAAATCTCTTTCCTTTTTGTTTATTACCGTTAATTCTATTTCAACACCATGTGTGAGCATTCTGTTCTGGATAAAAGTTTCAATTCTATTTTTAATTTAATTCTGATCTCTTTAAATCATATAATTGAATTAAATATAGGAGTACCCTCTTTTTTTTGTGCAACCCTTAGCCTTAATGGCCTTTGGTTGTCAAGTTCCTTATTCATTATCACCCCCTAAGTACTTCATCACATATTTCAATTATTTCGGCTTTTTTCTGGAAATTTTATTCAGTAACAATACCTTTTTATTTTATTTAACCTCCGGAACCACCGTTAAGGTATGTCTTCAGAGGATGAGATGAATGAATTGTAGCGTGTATAAAAAAATGCCATGCCTGACTAGGAATTCAAATCCGGGACCTCTGGATGAAAGGCCGAGACGCTACCATTCGCGCACCTGTAAATTCTTTTTCGTAAAATCTTTATTAAAACCAATTCCCTGTAAATCTTGGTCAATTTCCTTATTGTATATACTTTATTTTCATTAGACAAAAGCCAAGCAATTTAATTATTTAAAAACAAAATGTTGTACAATAATTATCATTTATCTCTATCTCAATGAGATAATAAAGCTTCACTCTCCTTTAATATTTCCTGCAAGTCTATTTTAAATACATTTAAAGACAAACAGCAATGTTAGTTAAGATTTTTAGATATTTTAATAGAGTCCGAAACTTATTTCTATTTAATTCACCGATTATTGTCCTATACACAAACGCCTAAAATTTAATTTATTTGTTTTTGGTATTAGATCATATGATATTTAAGCAAGTTGTTTTTATTAGGATTTTATCGTATCCCTTTTTAAAGCCCACAGACAAAAGCTTTATTACAGATTTCTAGCTACATATTTCTCTAAAATAATTTTTCAAAAATATATTGTTACAACATATGATCGTCCGGCAGTAAAATGTAACTGCTCTTCAGGAATATCAGTAAAATAATATTATTATAATAATATAATAATTATAATATTATATTATTATAATAATATTCAGTAAAATGTATTTAGGATGTTTATATGTTTATGTTTTTTCCACCGTAGTAGCGCAACGGCAGAACCGATGTAGATGTATGCCCCCGCATTGGAAATCCTTATGTTACTGGAAGTGTCATTGGCTATACAAATATGTATATAGATATTTATGTTTATAAAATCATATGATTATAGACGGCCATTATGTTCGATCACGTAAGCAGCTTATTTCTTCTTGCTCTTATTTTTTGTTGTTGCTTCTTCTTATTGGCTTTAATTTTAATTTACGGTGTTTATATGTTTATGTTTTTTCCACCGTAGTAGCTCAACGGCAGAACCGATGTAGATATATGCCCCCGCATTTGAAATCCTTATGTTACTGGAAGTGTCATTGGCTATACAAATATGTATATAGATATTTATGTTTACAAAATCATATGATTATAGACGGCCACTATGTTCGATCATGTAAGCAGCTTATTTCTTCTTGTTCTTATTTTTTGTTGTTGCTTCTTCTTATTTGGCTTTAATTTTAAATTCAATAAATAACACATCATTACCGCGAGCAAATTGAACGATGGAATTTCCAAGAAATACGCCAGACGTTTTTTCTTTTGGCAGTATTCTTTTTTTTATTTTTTATTTTTTTAATATTCAGTAGATTTAAAACTTGTTAAATATAAAATTAACACAATTATCTTACAGCATTTACGCTAATTTACCGATAATTTTGAAACATATATCAGTTGATGTTTAGCCAACATGCCAACCAATATACTAGATTTAGAAGTTTTTTTAAGTACGTCAAATAATAAATTATAGGTTAAATATCTTGTAATATTTTACCTACCAAAAGAGAAATTTCCCTGAAAAGCATGAAAAGTTTTCTTGAGTATTTTCCTAATTCTATCTACTAGGAAAATACTCAAAATTATAAATTTCTTTTCCGTAAAAAGAAAATTAAGAATTAATGGAATGATGTACAATGGTTACTCAAACCTTATATCATGTGTGAAAAATTGATATGGAAGATAGAAATTTTTTAAAAAGAAGTAACAGATATTTTTTTCTTAAATTATGAATTACTAACATTTTAAATAATTTTTTAGGTAAAGGAAAAGATCATATATATATATATATATATATATATATATTTTACGTTATGTTAGAATGGTATATTACAAAATATAATTGCTAATTTCATGGTCTTGGTAGACTATTATCAATCATTTAAAGTTAGCGTAAAATTAAAATAATTGAATATATTTAATTTGATTTTAATTTAACTAAGTAAAAAAAAACTTATAATTCAAGGAACATAAATGATTTTTAAGTACATTTTAAATCTGTTTTTTTTATTTTTTTCGTTTATTTTTAAGATAATATAACGTAATTTCATTATTAATGAAAATAAAGAATATTTTTAATTATTTAAATTATAATTTTCACACTGAAAATGTATTTTTTTCTTGCATTTTTCACATAATTTATATTTTATGGAAGGGTTACTAATTTCTATATATAATTAAAAAATAATTCGTTTAAAAATTATTAAATAAATAGTACGTTCTTTTTTAGTAATTTAATTTTCATATTTGTCAACAAATCTCATTTCCATATTATTTTATTCAAAATTAATTTACTTCAGGTAATACAGATTTACCCAAATATCAGTGTTATATATAAATTGAATAGGAAGAGAGATAATTAATTTATACCATCACAAATTATTTCTATAACATTAAATTTAGTAAAACGTAAAGATACAATATGGTGTGCATGTGTATCAGAAAAGGAGAGAGAGAAAGAAATAGGTGAAGCTTGTATGTAGTATTGCGGTTTTCCTACAATTTCTGAAAAGAGTTTTCCTGCTAGAGGAAATAGAAGGAAGGAAACAAGAATGTAGAGAAATGAGCTGGAAGAAAAGAGGAATATCTCTTTGCTTCCCGCGCCATTGAAGCTCAAATGCCGGGAAAATCTTCCACCTCTTTCTCCCTCTACAAAACCTATTTAGCATATTCACCTTCAGAAATCCTCTTGCTACTAACAAAACCTTACCCCACCTCTCGCTTACTCTACATATATACACGATATGATACAAATAAACCTATTTATACGGTATAAACAGCAATAATTCTAAATATATTTGACAAAAACATAATTTGAATTCAGTTGTGTCTTAACAAGTGTCAGTCTTTTATGTAACATTAATATAAAACTTAATGTTTAATAATGTAAATTAAATTAAATAGGTTACAGGGAAATATTTAAACAGATAAAATTGAATTTACTATATCATTTAATACATTTATTACTTAATTTCTTTTGCTTTTTATTTAACAGAATTAGAATGAAATTGCATTATCTTTACATTAATCTGGTTATTGCATTTTACATTTCCAAAGCGATCCTCTTTGTATTCTTTTTAAAAAAATTAAAAGAACTGACCATCTCATGACAATAGTATTCATGTTGTCGAAAAGGTGACACTTTCAAAACCTGATTTAGAGAATGGAAAGTCTGAAATTAGGCTGATAATTAATAAATACGCTACTTATTTATACTTCATTAGATTCTATAAGGAATATGAAATCTAGTTTTACTCAATATTTCCCTTATCTACTAGTTTAATATTTTTTTTGAAATCCCTGGATACAAAAAGTAGTTGCATAACACTGAGCCTCTATAAACCAGGAGCTGCTTGCCAGCTACTAGAAAATGCAAGATTTACGATTGCAGATCTAACAACTAGAAGGTTCCGTGGCAATCATCCTAATATACTGATTTGCACGTCAGATGTATTACAAGAAAAAAATTAAAAACAATCCAATTTAAAAAGAAAACTGAAAAACAGTGGTGTATTATAAGAAAAGTGTGATATACCCACAAGACCTTTGATCGATATAGATAATAGGTTTCTTCAGAAACTGAGATACATACTTACATACAGATACATAATCTAATAGCTGAATCACCCTCGATTTTTACTTCCTTGTACGAAGTAAAGGAAGTATTAAGATCCCAAAAAATTTCGGTTTTCAGATTTCAACGAAATATTCATTTTGTTCATCCCTGAATCCATTCCGACTAGTTTTGGCGGAACGCCTGCACGTATGTATCTCGCATAACTCAAAACCGATTAGCCGTACGATGTGTAAATTTTGGATTTAGGACTGTTATAACATATAGTTGCCCACACGATCGTGAAAAATACGGCGTATGGCGACGCCTGAAGGGGGGGAAGCTTTTGAGGACAGCCTACACCTACTCGAACGCTTGCGCCTGG
>JAAAKQ030195434.1:0-11961 GCA_010016005.3 Zanna intricata
TTTCTTTAATCCACTCTTCTTTTGTTAATTTGCACTTCCTGTTTATGGTATTTCTTAACTGTCGATAGTTCCGTTTATCTTCTTCATCACTAGCATTCTTAGATTTTCTACGTTCATCCATCAGCTGAAATATATCCTCTGATATCCAAGGTTTTCTACCAGTTCTCTTTGTTCCTCCTATTTGATATTATATAAAAAAAAACCCAATTGATGTGTAGATTATTAACGATTCTTTTCATCTTATCTATATACAATGAATTCACATGTTTTCACGTGTCTATTGTCCAGTCCACAGTACAGCAGGTGTGTCGTACAATATAGCTATAACGTAGCATCGTGTATAGTAAAATCCATCATAAACGGATTTATTAAAGAGAAAACCGAGTGCAGCTTAATGTAGAGAAATACATTTAATTAAAGATACAGCTTAGTTTTACTAGAATGATCATTGATAGCATACAGCTAGTAATTAACAAAAGTTGAAGAAATATTAAAAAAAAACAGCCTTATTTTAAAAAAGTGGGAAAAATAGATTGACAAAATTATAATCATTTTTAAAAGTCAACTTCAGTTTAATTTGGAAATATATCTTAAGAAATTGGCATCACTTCTCGGAAACTCTAAAAATAAAATTTTAACTTTTTTGAAGAGCGGTCATTTATAAGTTTATTTTTAAACATAATAATTGCAATTTAGGTTACACAGGACAGATCAAAAGAAAGATTGAAGCTATAATAAAAAAGTGTTCTGCTCATTGTAGGTATAGAACACCAAACAAAACTGCTGTAGCCCAGCATTCCCTGGAACATGGTCACAAAATTAGTTCATTACAAACGGTAGCTTCAAAATTATGTATAAACAGGAATTGATTAGCTGTAATACTTTCATCAATTTTGAAGTAAAAATTTTATTGTTGAATAGTGGTACGGAACCAGTAGACAACCTGTCTGAAATTTAAATTTGTTAAATATTCATTTGTGAAAGTTTTCAATCAACGTATAATTAACTATTAACCCCATTCATAAAATTTTGTTCATGTGGTGAGAAAATTTCTTTGATTGGCTTTAGATTCACGCTCTCTATTTTTTTTTTTTTTTTTTTTTTAGATGTCACACCTACAAAAGAAGTATACGCTAAGAGTTATGGTGAACAGTCTATTGGAGGTTTAAATGGTTTAGATATTTTTAACTAAATTTAGGCTTTCTAACTGGGATTGCCTAGAACGACAACAATTACTATTGTATATTGTTACTTTCCTAGCATCATAGCTTTCAGCTATGCTGCAAAAAGGATATGATAATTAGTCAAAAACTTTTGTATTGGTTTCTTTCTTTTTTTTTATTTCTCTACGTTTCATACCTAGTGACCCCAAAAAACAAAAACGTGAGGGATAATATTCGTTCGTATGTGCGTTAGCGTGTTCGAAACTTAATAATAACGTTTTACTGGATAGATCTATTTCGATGAAATTTTGTAGAGACCGTTACATGGTACATTTGTTGGTAAAGTTTTGGGCTCAATATATTTGACCTCAGCGTATGTGAATATATATATATATATATATATTTTTTTTTTTTTTGGCCTCAGCGTTCTTCACCGCCTAAAAAAAAAATCAATATATTAAAGGGGTGGGAGGGTTTGTTGGGAGTCGCTAAATTTTGCATACATAACCCCATTTTGTAATAACCTCAGTATATTCTTATCTTTCTTTATTTTTTCCCCTCTCCCCTGGGTCGGACCTGCAACTAAGTTAGGAGAGGTAAGTTAAGGGGAGTGTCTCTGCTTCAAATGGGGCCTCCCTGCCCACCGGCTGTTTGTCCAGCACGGCACCTGCGCCCCACCGGGACTGGATCTTCAGTGCCTTTTTGCCTCTAACCGCCAGAAACGCAGAGATCGGATCTGGCTATGCCGTACCCAGTAACGCAAATTTATAAGAAATAAGAATATAATATTTTTTATAAAAGAAATTTGGGATAAATACATTAATTAATCTAGCAATCAAAATTTAATCCTTTTTTGTGTTTGTGGTGCTGTTACGGTGAACACATTATCTGATTTTTATGGATTTCTTAATTAGTTTTATTTCTATAGTAGGATGACGATCTATTTTTCATTAAAACTTCCGTTTAGAAATAGCCACCAATAGAAGTCGATATTCAGGTTAGTCTTTGCTGAATCACAGCCTAGTTGATTTTACATACATTTAAGAAACAAGAAGTTTTATTTTGTATACTACAGTGTATAAATAAAAATTTTCAAAAAATATGGGGATAATGCTTAAATATTTACTTTAAACATCAGTCAGTCATAATCAGTATCCCTGGAAAGAATTTTTACAACATTTTTAATACATTAAGATTATTTTTGACCTTCCATAATATATTACGATCAACAGTTTTTTTTCTGTAATTAATTGTAATTTTCAATTTTTTCCATTCAATTCCACCGAAGAATTTTTATTAAGTTGAATAAAAATTGTGCTTTTTTTTCAACGATCATGTTACTGTTTTGATTTGATGTTCTCAATAAAAAAATAAAAAATATAATTTATTGTAATTATAAAATGTAAGTATTGGTAAAGTAATGAAGGGAAATAAATTGGTTTACTATGGGTCAAGTGTAAATAATATATTTTACTTCTGATATGTAAAGATATCTTCAGAGTGTTTATTCACATTTGTTAATAAGCTATAAAAAGAAAATTTACGTACAAGAGTGTTAAAAAGAAGGAAAAAGTTAGGATTAGCAAGTTTTCAAACAGAAATGAGATTTTGACGTTCGCTTTTAAACAAACACGTGTAAGAACAGAGACGGAATAAAGAAAAGAAGTAAGAAAGAAAATAAGAGAGCGTGAAAAAGTAAGAAAGAGTGATTGAGATGGAGGTAGAATAATAGGTAGGAAAGATATCTTGCGATGTAGCGAGCAATACGGCATAGGATAGCAGCTGGTGACCGGGCTGAGTCAATAGGCGATGTTTGCACATAGGATATTGTATATCCAGTAGTCTGCCATCCCTTTAAAACTCCCCGACCATCAGTTCGGTCCACAATCTCTCCTCCTTATACATTTAAATATCTTCATTGCCCGACTGGACACTTCCCCAACATTCACCCCCAATCTTCCTAAACCTCTACCCGTCTTCAAAACGTTGCTAACCGAATTGCTGCAATAAACACCTAGCCCTTTTCTTTCTACTGTCTTTCTTTCTCTCATACTACTTACCGCAGCTATCTTTTACCCTTTACATTATCTTTCCTTCTACCTTTTTTTTTTTTTTATTATTTGTTTTTCTTTTATTTCTTATTCAGTGTTTGTAAAACGATATTTTCCAATAATATCTTGTCAAATCTTTATTTTTAGTGTAAGATTGCATGAAATTCCATTGATGCTAATACGAAAAGACAATCCTTTTTTACAAATTTCTACATTTCTAATATCAATATTTTTATTTTTCGTTTCCTCTTTGTTACAATATTTGTTTTTATTATACAAAATTGACAGTTTTTTTTTTCAAATCGACATTTTTTTTTGTAAATTGTATTATAATTAAAACAGATTTATTTAAATTAGAAAAAAAATTGTTATTTTCGATTATTCTTTCTTTGAATTATGCTAAATGAATTATTAAAAAATAATTTTTGATATTAATACATTTCTTTAAAATATTTTATTTTAAGAATTACATTTTTAAAACACATAACGTCCAGAAAGTACAATTATTGTTTTTTTTTAAAACATTTTTTAATTATCAATATTTTTATTAAAACTAAGAAATAATGCCTGGCCTCATCTTCTTTTTTTGAGTTACTAAGAAGATAATGAACCTCTTAATTTTTTTTATCTTCTTTTTGGATCTATCTGAAATTTATCATAGATTCAGAATAAAAAATAGATTTTATTTTTTTAATATCGGTGTTCATAATTTTTATAATGTGACCCTTTCAAGCAATCTATTATTTTTTCAAGAGTAGTTTTTGTAATAATAATTTTTTTCAACAAAATAAAGAAATTTTTGTAAAAAAAAATAGTATAGTTCAAAAAGTCAACTTCCGGGGTGGAGAAGTAGCGACTCGGCCTTTCATCTGGATGCCCCTGAATCAAATCCTGGTCAGGCATGTTATCTCTCACACAAGCTTCAAGATTAATTCTTTCGCAAAACTACTCAAAAAGGCCGACTTTTCGTTTCCGACGTCTCACTATTGTCGCCGTTAGACACGCAAAATAATAATTTTGCGTAATTTTTGTAATGTAAGTTTTCTTTATTGGCTTTTGTTATAATTCATATAGTATCTAAAGAATTTTTTTTTTACAGCTAACTGAAATATATTACTTTTAAAACACCAGCATGCGAAAGCGTGTGTCCGAGCTTGCCCTAGAAGAGGTTAAAATATTACATTTACAGGGCAAGTGATTTTCTGCACCATTGAGAACGCATAATTTAATTGGTGCAATTTCGGTATAAGCGGTTTTCTCCGGGAAGCCATAAAAAACTATTTGGACGTACGTACTAGTACGTACGTGTATGTGTTCGGTGTCGTACTCTAAATTACATTGTATTGTCAGAACTATGGACCAATTTTAATCAAACTTGGCCAGAAGTAATTTGATGCCTGTTAAAAGGCAATGATGCCTGTTAAATATTCAACTTAAAAGGTCAAGGAGGTAAGGCTGTAGAGCAAGGTCATCTCATTATCTTGAGATTTCGCCTAATTAAGGTCTTATTCTTCTTGGCACATTTTTTCAACAATCAATGAAGTAATTTTTTTTACGAGTTTTGTAAAATCGCATCCTAACCCCCAAAAATTCTCTTTATCTAGTGGTTAAGTTTGTATACTGCGTTAGTAGACCCCACCCGCGACATCACAAGGAGCGCTAGTATTGCACTAACGTGCTAAATTAAGTTGTGTGTGTAAGCAGCGTGACAGGAAGGTCCTACAATGTGTTGTTGTTAGCTTTTTATTTAATTTTGATATTTTAAAATAAAAAAATTATTAAAATGAATCTTACACAATACATATAACATAAAAATAACTAATTTACCTATAAAGTACAATAAATGTAACATTTTTATTGAAATTGTACAAGGTTTTTGAGAAATTCATTTTTCGTAATTATGCTATTATAGTGGACGTAAAAATATTTTTATGCATGATCTAGTTGTACCCTGAAACAATGAAAAGTTTTATTTTTTGGGTGTGCCTATTTTTTTATTTCATTCGTATATTTGCAGTTGATGATGTAGAATATTTAATTTAAAAAAAAAATGATGACGTGAGACTGAAATGAACAAGTATATTTTAGTAATAACTAATGCTCGTTGTTGTGTAGAGAGTTACCGTTCATTATTAGAACTGTCTATTTAACTGAATTTCCAGGTTATAATCCTTTCGAATAAGGTTTTATTCGATATGTATGTGTATGTATATGTGTTCACGTGTGTATTTGTACGTGCGCAATTGGATATGTGTTTGTTCTGAATGTAATTGTGCATATATGTGTTTGTGTGTGTGTAATTACACCAGCATGCGAAAGCGTGTGTCCGCGCTTGCCCTAGAAGAGGTTAAAATATTACATTTACAGGGCAAGTGATTTTCTGCACCATTGAGAATGCATAATTTAATCCTTATAAAATGGATTTATTTCAGTTTCAGCTCTTTTGTGTCATTAATATTACAGTTCACCTAGTATGAAATTTATGTGAATATTCAGATCGGCTTGATCATTAATGACTCGTGAAATAAAATAATAATCATCAATATAATTAGCTTATAAAAATTTAATTAAATTATGTTATGTGTATAATATTATGAAATATTTTAATAGTTAAAAATCTCATTAACAAAGGTATAAGGAATTAGTAAATATTTCTCAGTTTGTATTCATTCTCAATCCTAATACAGTGCCCTTAATTCGATTCAAATGTCAAATTAAGCTGGTAATAGGCCTTCAATCAAATTAGAAATGACACTCGTTTAACTGGATATAATACTACGACATCTGAGGTTCATTCTAACCACAAGTAAAAGTAAAACTTGGATTTATACTTGAAAAACTATTATATTATGATTTATAGCAAACATCTGAAAAGTCCTTTAGAAATTAATCAATATTATTTTGCAAGTGATTATTTGAAGCGCCGATCCTGTTTTAAATCCCTTCTTTTTCATTGTTAATCTTTTAAATTCAGAATATTTACCATATCCTACATTTTCATTGATTTTTAATCGTCCTCCTTCATAACAGTTTTTATACTCTCTCGTAGTTCATCTAGAATATTTCTTAATGCTTGAAAAATTGATTTTCTACCTTATATAATTTTTTTTTTTTAATTCTGCCGCAAATTTCTCTTTAATTCAAACCTAAAAAAATATTGTTTGATAAAGAGCATTTCGTTCTTTATCAAACAACTCTTAGCGTTTTCCTGTAACAACAAATCTTACTTAATCTCAAAGTAGTTCCTACTTTCCTAACTACGAAAGTAATTTGTAATAAACTCTGTATCGTAAATATTTAAAGAAAAAGAAACATGTATTAAGAGAAATGATTATTCCATTTTTATTTGTTTTTTTTTTTTTTTTTTAGTAAGAAAAAAAATTGCTGGAAAATTGCTTTTTATTTCCTTGTACGACGGAAAGGCAGTATTGTCATTCCGAAAAATTTCGATCTTCAGATTTGAATCGAAATATCTGTTTTGATCATCCCTGAATCTATTTAGACGTGCGAGACGTCTGTAACCACGAACGTATCTCTCATAACTCAAAAAGATTAGCCGTAGGATGTTGTATCACTTAGTTTTGCACCTCCACTCTTGATTGCAATCAACTTAACCAAAATTTGGATTTGGACTTTTACTTAACTGCGATAATAACATCGTCATTGAGAAATTTTCAACTATATATAATAAGTAGTACTTATTTTCATTGGTTTTAGAGTTATAGCCAAATTAAATTTTAATTATGAAATATTTGGATCTTACAAGGCAATCGGTTCGAGTCTCCCTTCTTTTCCTTTTTTCTTTTTCAACTTTTTTTTTTAATTTATTTTTATTTTTTCATTTAAATATAATTATTTATTAATAATTATTAACCCATTATTGTAAAAACAGTTTTACAAATTATTAGCGAAATAAATTTTTATGGACTTTTAAAAATGTGTTATGTAACTTAATAGGCATTATTAAATATGCGTATATGTAATAGGTTTTGGCGAAACATCTGATTATTTAATATTAATTAAAAATTATAATTTAGAATCATATTATTTTTGGATTTTCGTATAAGCATGTCATGTGGTGTCCACATCAGATTTTTTTATAAGTTTTCAGAAACGAACTTTCTTTGAATAAGAATTTAAATTATTCTTAAGATTTAATCGCTAAGTTTACTTAAATTTCTTATTTTAATTAATTAAATTATTCTTTAAGTGTATTTGAATAAGTAGCCATTTGTTCAGTAACATTTGTTTCAGCTTGTCTCGAGAAAATCTTGATTCGATTTTTTCTGAAAACCTTCTTTATTTTTATCATATTTCAGTTACAGGAAATTAAAATTGTAATATTAGTAGCCGAGTACTTAACTACATTAAAAAATCTTGAAATACAATAATTTTATTTTTTTAAATATTTTATGTCGCTCATCTGTACTTTTTTTATTGACGAATAACATTTTTTAATAAAATATTTGAATTTTTCTGCAGTCCTGAAACTGTTGTCAAGGGATTAATATATTTCCTTGTAGATTAAATACCTTTCAATAGTTTGTTAATATTCAGTGGTTACCAATGGTTAAGATAAAATTGAACAGATTACTCTAAAAATTTACGTTTAAATCGGGTTTTTAGTCGGTTTTATATTGAATTTAGTGATAAATTATTAATCTATAAACTAGTATTTTGGACGATAACCAATTCATACATCTTATTTCCATCCGATTTCGTTTTGCTATTTTTTTAAAGGGATTTGAAAAATACATAAAAGTAAAGTTCGTAAATTCTACCGGGTTTTTAGTACTAAGATTGGTGTTGCCCAAATAATTAATGCCACCGACTAAATTCAGGGGTACTCAATCTCAACTGTTGGTCGGATCGGGGGATTTAAAGTTAACTGAACACTGCCTTCTCGATGCCACTGCCCTCTAAATAATGTTCATTACCTAATGATCCGTACCTCTGATATCTTCTGATCTACTCACCCCTTCTTTCCTACAAATACTGATTCAAAATCTTACTTCTACAAGTTATTATAGCTACCTTGGTTCATTGTCTCTTTGCTAGTACTATAATCTCTCCACTTTTTCGATTGGTAGATTTACTCTATTAGTCTCGTAAATTTTTAGATAGTTCGAAGCTTATATAACCGAGGTAGACATAGACCTACCAATATATATTACGAGATATATATATATATATATATATATATACTTACTAAAGTTGATAAGTGTGAGCTTATTAGAAAACTTTTCTAAACTTCCTTAAATTAATTCGTATCGGAAAACTGTAGTTACGTATTATCTCAAAAGCATTTTATTTCTTTTATTTTTAATATCTGAATTCAAAGTTACTATTCTTAGATTTACATTATTAATAAATTAATGGTATACATTGTCAAGAGTTTCTCTTCCGGGCTTTTATGTTATATTATTCTATTATATGTTGTAACGGATCGATAGTTTTATTTTAAAATTAATTTTTGATTATAGGTTTAGATATTATAAAATTATTTCCATTTGTTTGGAACAGTTTTTCTTAACGTACTTAAATTTAGCTGCGCTAAATTCATTGTAACTACTATTCGTATTTTATCGATAAATTATTATTTTAATTAATTTTTTTATCGAAATTAAGGGTAATTAAAATTGAACAATATTGCTAAGAATGGTTATATATTTTCATAATAATTATGGAATTGCATTCAGATTATTATTTATTTAATATTAAAAGATAATTTCTATACCCCCAAGACCGCCGTTAGGAATTTCGCACTCGCCTTGAAGTGTCGTAGCAGCAGATTAACTAATTCCCCCCCAGCTCAGGTCCAGATACTGGACCCCACCCCCCATTGGAGTCTGTGGTTTCATTGAGATCCCTCGACTCCCCGCTTCTGGGATCCCTCCTCCGGAGAGCTGCCTTCTGGGCCCTAGCACCTATCCCTACTTAGGGTAAATGTGCATTCCACATATCCGACCCTATGCCCGTGCGTCTCAAATCTCTAGGGGCCCCTATGCGTCATCAGAAGTACCCCGATCCAGAACACTCTTGCGTGTGCTCCAGACCCAGGCATCCTCAGCAATTGGGCTGCCTCCCTGGCCTTACACGTCGCCACGGTTCGCCCCCTCATGGTCCCACACTTTCCCTCTGATGCAGCAAACGTCCAGTTGTGTCTTTTATATCGCACTTCGTACAAGGATAGTCCATGTGCAGCAGTAATCTTTCCTCTGCACCATCCGGTCACCTCACGAAGTAATATAACAGTCTCGAAGTGATTCATCATTTCCCCCCCCCCCCAGATATCAACCTATCTAATACGTAACACACTAGAAAATTGGTATAACAACAGTACATAAAAAACATGATGGAAGATTTACAGAGTAGGAAAGATAACAGGAATACAAATATACAATATGCGCACCTCCTACTGAGTGAGATTGGTGAGCTGTACTGTCGCCTGGGCTCATGTTCGTCTATATCATTAAAGGTAGTTAAGCTTACTTATGTTATCGCACATACAGTATCAGTTTCTAATTGATATATTCTCATTAAAAAAATGTATAAAGTGAATGTATGAAGAAAGATTTTATAAACTTATGTATTTATTTTATAAACTGATATTATTAATGTCAATTATTTTAAACTTAAAAAAGATTTATGAAGTTAAATGATCCAACCATTTAACATGATGATCATTTAACTTGTGTGACCCACAATAACGATCAGTTAAACAAAAATAAAGATTTTTTAATCTGATATTAGTTCAACAATGAACAAAAAATATTAGATCTTTTTTTGTTTACATCATTTATTAAGTCGATTAAAAATTTTTAGTTTATTCGTTTAGCATGTACTTATTTGTTTAAATTATATATTTAATAGGTTTTGTGAGAAAAAATTAACATGTTATGAACGGAAAGTATATTAGTAGTTTTGGACTAACACCAAAAATCGAAGGTTCTATACTAGTACGTGTGTAAATCTCATTTTATAATAATTAAAAACCATTTTCCTGCATCGGAGAGTTGTAATTTATTATTAATTTTTCAAAGAAATACCTTTTACTATTAACCGAATGTTTGTTATTATAGAAATATACTTAATATCTTGAAGAATTTCTTACGCTAAGATATGAATACTATTTATGCAAAATGTGTCTCATCTTTTTTGTTAAGAAAAGTTCTTTTTATCTCATGTTATATTGCCCTTTTCACTGAATGTTTAGATATGAAAATTGGTAAACAGGTGCTACAATGTATCACAATAATAAGAAAGAGTGACAGATAGTGTAAAGCAAGAAATTAATTCATACCTTTCTGTAGAAACAATGTGTTTGTTATACGGTTTGTCTCCACATGTTAGAAGAAACAGTTTTCATTTATAAATATGTATTTTATAAAATTCGTACAAACAGTTTGTGGATTCACTTTTGAAATTTGCAAAAGATTTTTTTTTCAAATAGTAGCTATTCCATTTAACTTGTTTTTTTTTTTTCAGATACAAAATTACAGTTGTTTTTATTCATTTGTTTAAAACAAAAAATTACGAGTTAATAATTAATGAATAATTGGTTGCCTGAAACCAGTTGATACACTAAGTTTATTGCCGATTCTTTTAATTTGACTTTTTATGAATTTTTTAAGTTAATAAAAATAAAGATAGTATACTATTGCTTAAAATGAATAAAATATACATAAAAAATCTTTTTGTTCTTTCCCGGTTGCATCACAGAATTACTATTGTATACTGGTAAGTTCTTACGTTTGTTTTTGTTCTTATCTCAATAATTTGATCAAAAGTGTTTCATCATTAACGACCATTCCTTTTCTGCTACTGTTGGATATGTGTTGGGTAGTGGGCTGAGGTGGCCAAGATTGAGGATAGGTTTGTTTTTCTAAGCTTCCCCTACTACACCCCCTGCCATTCTTGAGTCAGCCGATTTCTGGACAGAACAAATTGGTTTTGGACACGTTCTTACAGGCTTTCACCTCCCTTATCCCTTCTTCTTCTTTACTCCACGACTTCAGACAAGGTTTTTGTGAACCTCTACCTCTACTCTTTTCCTTCACCATCTCAGTCGATCTCTACGCAGTGTGTCGATTTAAGGGAATCTTATCCGAGTTAGTGAATGGCTGGTCGATCCCCTCTTACCCTACTTTTCCTTCAACCTTTTCTAGTCTTCAGTATATAGTAGGAACAAGTCGTTTTTCTTTGGAAATCCATCAGCTTGTAATCGCTCTGGGAAAATATGTTGCCCTTTTACTCAAACAGTAACTCAGTTCAACTGTTCCGATATACTTCGTTTTCATCTTATTTAAAGGGGGATTTTTTTACTGCTTCGATAAAAATATTTACTTAACTCATAGTATAATAAATAACGTAATTATTTATTAAAGTATTTTTACAAATTATACAAATCATGTTCATAAAGCAATAAAATAAAATGAATCCCTCATTACTGTGTTATTACAACAATTTATAAATTATTCAAGAATTGGTTCGCAAAATCAGTAGCATTTATGTATTTTACTGACTTGTTTTGGAATAATATGGTATAACTTTCGATCGCGTGGTGGCAGTAGGTGGTAGAAATAAATTGTCTTTACGTTTTGAGATATAAGTTATTACTTATATGAATGTGTTTATGTACGAGTATTCTTAAATACATTCGCCGGCCTTCGTGGTTGAGTGGTAGCGTCTCGGCCTTTCATCCGGAGGTCCCGGGTTCGAATCCTGGTCAGGCATGGCATTTTTCA
>JAAAKQ030195445.1:0-11961 GCA_010016005.3 Zanna intricata
GCCATTCGAGAAACCACTCGGTCTATGTCTACGGGATCTACAGCCCGTAGTACATTCGACGATGTCCTAATCAGTTTGAAATGACTGGTAGTATTTGTAAACGGCAAGTAAGGGATGACCAAGGGTGTTTGAAGAAAATGTGGAACGTGCCAGCCGGATTTTCTAGCGTAGTCTTAAAATATTTGTTAGGAAGTATGGCTATAAACTGGTAATATCAGTGATGGCAGTGTGGGATATTTTAAGGAAACGATTGCATACCCATCCACACTGTTTACACGAATACGCTATGCATGGCTAGTTTACATTCGAAATGTTGTACCATGATGATCACGATTTGTTGATTGTGTTTTGTGATGGGTCAACATTTCATCTTAGTGGAGAAATAAATCTCATAATGTCAGCTTCTGAGATTCAGAAAATCCCAATGAACTCCTAAAATGAAAAAGGGACTCCCAAAAATTAAATATTTTCTATGCGATTTTCCAGTCGTGGTTATTTTTTTGCTGAAGTGAGCGTTAGAGGGGTTGGTTGTTTGAATATGCTACGTAAATGGGTCTTTTCTAAACTATAATATCGATCAAAGAATTTTATTTGGCAATAAGATGGTGCGTCTCCTCATTGGCAAAATTCTTACGGGATCGGTTAAATATCTTATCTCCCAGCAGCTGGATGGACACAATGACAGAGTTTCTTTGCGGTAGCTCTCTCGAGGTGAACCAATCTGACTTTTTCTTTTGGGGTATTATAAACCATCTTATGTATATGCTCAATTGCCTATTGATCTATCCAATTTGAGACACAAAATTGAAGGAGTTGTGACTTGTATTACTCCAGATATGCCGGGTAAAAAATTGAATACTTGGAAAGAAATTCTGTAGGATTTACTCTTTCACTTTATTTGTGATTTTTTATTGTAAATAAAAGTTAAGGAATATTAAATATCTTTAAAACTGTGATGTTATTATTTTGTTCTCCCTGTGCTATGCATTGTCAGAATTTAATGTCACATGTTATGTGTAAGTTATTTAGAGTTTTATTTTTTTCATGAAACAGTTTAGCCTAGATGCGTTCCAGGGTTACGTAGAAAATGCGTTACACAAAGATGAATACCGAAATGGAAGTTTATACTATTAATACTAGGTGTATGAACAATGTTATCGGCCTCTGTGGCGCGAGTGATAGTGTCTTGGCTTTTCATCTGGAGGCTCCGGCTTCGAATCCCGACTTAGAGTTGTATTTTTAACGCTACAAAACTCCATTTTCACGAACAAACTCCAAGATTTTGTGAGGTATCATCAAGGAAAAATACTGAGTTCAGTAACAACGATATTGTTATTAAAATAGAATTTTAATAAATTTAAGATTACAATTTTTTTTTTTTTTCAAACAATGAGCTAAGTTTTTATCTTTGTTCTGGTGCGCGATGCCCAATTCAGTTTTCAAATTAAGTACTTAAAATTTAATATTAACAAAATAAGATATAGTTATAAATTACAGTGATTATGTTGAATAATTTTGTAATTTAATAAAATTTTGTGCAACAAATAAACATGCAATAATAATCTTAATCTATCCTGTATAAAAACGTACTTTGTGACATAATTTAATGTAGGTAACAGTAGTGATCTATAATTTTTTGTGGTCCTGTCGAAAAATGTTTGATATGAAATCCCTTATCCCATTTCTGTGGTTTAATCAAATGTTGTTGTTGCTGGTATGAAAAATACCGATATTTTTTTACAACACATTTCTACAATTTTTTTTTAGACATTTGGTTTTGAATATATATTTCAAACAAAATAATACGATCATTTATCTATTAGTTAAATACTTATTTTATTTATATACCCTTACTCTTTTTTAAATTATTTAATAAGTTTAAATATTATTATTATTTTATTATTTAATAAAGAAACTTTTATATTAGAATATATGATCACACTGACATTGACCTTTTTTGTAAGTCATACGGCAGTAACCGACAAAGATACTAATATACTGGTGCTGGATTCATTTTGCAGGTATTTACAGATATACATAACGGTAGTTCTGGAGGTTAAAAAAAAGAAGGTATTTGATTACAAAATTGGTTTGATTACAAAATGCTTTGATTATGTGTCACTCATATCACGTTGTTTTATTATATATATATATTTGTCTTCAATCATTTGACTGATTTGATGCAGCTCTCCAATAATCCCTATTTAGTGCCAGTCGTTTCATTTCGGTATACATCCTGTATCCTGTATCTCTAACAATTTGTTTTCCTTATTCTAAATGTCTACCTGGACAATTTTTCCCATCTACCTGTACCTCTAATATCAAAGCTACTATTCCAGGATTCCTTAAAATGAGGCCTATTTGTCTGTTTCTTCTTTTAACTATATTTTTCAAAATATTTATTTTTTCACTGATTTGCTGCAACACCTCTTCATTAATCACTTTATCCACCCATCTGCTTTTTAACATTCACCTATAACACCACATTTCAATAGCTTCTAATCTTTTCTTCTCAGGTACTCCGATGGTCCAAGTTTCACTTCCATATAAAATAGCGCTCCAAACATATACTTTCAGAAATGGTTTTCTGACGTTTAAATTAATTTTTGACGTAAGCAAATTATATTTCTGATTTAAACCTCGTTTCGCCTGTGCTTTTCTGTATTTTATATCTCCCCTGCTTCGTCCATCCTTAGAAAATCTGCTTCCCAAATAACAAAATTCTTCTGCCTCCGTAATTTTTCTTTTCGTATTTTTATATTCTGTGGTCCAGCTGCATTATTTCTACTACATTTCATTACTTTCGTTTTTTTCTTGTTTATTTTCATGCTGTAGTTCTCGCGTAGGACTTTATCCACGCCATTTATTGTTTCTTCTAAATCTTTCCTACGCTCTACTAGAACTACTATATACTCCCTTTTTTATTACCGCTACTTTCTTATGTTCTTCAATTATTACTGTTGCAGTTTGGTTTCTGCGAATAATAGCAATTGTTCTTCTATCTCTATACTTGAACCATTTTTTTTAGGATGCTGAACATTTTATTCCAGTGTACGTTATCAAACGCCTTTTCTAATTCTATAACTGTCACGTAAGTTGGTTTGGATTTCTTTAATCTTCCTTCCATTCTGAGTGCCAAAATTGCTTCCCTTGTCCCTATACTTTTCCTGAAACCAAACTGGTCTTCTGCTAACACTTCTTCTACTCTCCTCAATTCTTCTGTGCAGAATTCTTCAAGATTTTTGACGCATGGGTAATTAACCTAAATGTTATGTATTCTTCACATGCAGAAGTGTTTGTGAAGTACCCTGCTTTCTTTGGAATTATGATAATAACACTTGTTTTGAAGTCTGACGGAACTTCCCCTTTTTCGTAAGCATTACTCACAATATTGTACAATCTGTTTATTTCATCCTCATCTGCACTGCGCAGTAATTCTGCTAGTATCTAGTCTATTCCAGGAGCCTTTATACCGTTCAAATCTTTTAATGCCCTAATAATTCAGATATCAGTATTGTATCACCCTTTTCATGCTCTTCGACTTCCTCTTCTTTCTCTACAACACCAAATTTTAATTCATTTCCTCCGTATAATTCTTCAATATATTCCACGCACCTATCAACTTTTTCTTTTGTATTATAAATTGGTATATCATCTTTATTTAAAACATTATTAGATTGTAATTTATGTATCACAAAATTCTTCTTTACTTTCCTGTATGCTCCATCTATTTTACCAAGGTCATTTCTTATTCCACTTCTGAACACTTTTCTTTAATCCACTCTTCTTTCGCGAATTTGCACTTCCTATTTATAGAATATCTGTCCATTGTTGATTTATAGAAAACTGTCGATTGTTCCTTTTACCTTCTTCATTACTAACATTCTTATACTTTCATTCATCAGCTGCAATATATCCTTTGGTATCCAAGGTTTTCTACCGATTCTTTTTGTTCCGCCTAAATTTGCTTCTCCTGATTTAAGAATTTCCTTTTTAATATTATCCGATTCTTCTTCTATATTTTCTACCTTATCATTTTTACTCGGACCTCTTGCAATGTCTTCCTCAAAATTCTTTTTTACCTTCTCTTTCTCAAGCTACTATAAATTCCAACGATACATCTGAGACTTTTCTTCACGTTTTTAAACCCCAATCTACATTTCATTGTCACTAAATTATGGTCCCTATCAATGTCTTCTTCAGGATATGCTTTGCAATTGAGACAACAACTCGATTGCAAAGCGATCATTTTTAATCATAATGATTAAAAAATATCCTTCCTTAATTATTATGTAATTTATCTGATACCTTGCAGTATCAGGGGTTTTTTTCCACATTCTTCTAACATTATTTTTAAACTGGATGGTGACAATTACTAAATTATATTTCGTCCAAAATTCAATAAGTGGGTCCCCTCTATCATTTCTTTTGCCCAGTCCATATTAATCCAAAATATTTCCTTCTTTAACTTTTCCGATGCTTACAATCCAACTATTATTACATTTTCATCCCCTTTTATGTGTTTAATTGCTGCATCAATTTCTTTGTATACACAATCCACCTCTTCATCATCATGGGCAATTGTAGGCATATAGACGTTAACAATCGTTGTTGACTTAAGTTTTTATTTTATCTTTATTACAATCACTCTATCGCTAAGCTGTTTGAAATATTCTATTCTCTTCCCTTTCTTCTTATTCATTATGAAACTAACTCCTGCCTGCCCTTCATTTGCTGCTGAGTTAATTATTCTAAAATCACCAGATGAAAGTTGTCTTCCTTCCCATCGAACCTCGCTAATTCCTATTACATCTAATTTTAACGTATCCATTTCCCTCTTTAAATTTTTTCAGACTTCTAACATTCCACGCTCCGACTCGCAGAATGTTATTTTTTAATCGTCTGAAGACCCCTTTCTTAGCAGCCCCTATCTGGAGATCCGAACAGAGGCCTCTGGAATATTTTACGAAGGAAGGTGCTTCCGTCCTTGCTTTATGAAAATGCAGAGCTACATTTTCTTGAAAAAAATACAGCTGCAGTATTCTATTGCTTTCATCTGCGCAGTACTCAAAAGTTTGAGTGATGTTGCTATGGCTTTTTAAGTTCTCCTGACCAACGCCCATACCAACTACTGAAAGAGCTGCTACCCTCTTTCAGGAATCATTCCTTAGTCTGACCCTCAACAAATACATCTCCAATATAGTTGGACCGAAGGTCCAACTACTCTGTATAACTGAGGATGAGACCCCCTCACCAACGGCAAGAGGTCTGATGATTCGTAGAGGGAGTATACATATATATAAATACATATATATAGATAAGTTAAAATTTAAATTTAAAGCGCTAAAAATAAATAATTAACACTATACTGTAATACAAATTAAAATTATTTACAACTTATAAGTATAATAATAAATAAAAATAATGTAATAACTTAATTTTTGTTTTAGTGAGTAGTATATATATATATATATATAAAAATATTATATATATTATTACTACTTATTATATATATATAATAAAATTTAACCTCTATTGGAAGTTAAATTCTAAGAAAGAAATCCCAGAGTGATAGTTAAATATTAAGCTATATATTTTATCTATTTACGCTTATTTGATATCTCTTTTTTTATTATAATTTCAATAATTATTTAATCATTAATTCCGGGGATTGATAAAAATGCCAAGATCTGGTCAACCTTTTAACTACTTTCTTTATCTGATTCAAGCCGGCGTAACAAAGTTTAATTTTTTACATTATTTTTATTAATTACTATACTTGGAAGTTGTATATAACTGTAAGTGATGTTACACTTTAGTGTTAATTATTTATATTTAGCGTTTTAAATTTGAATTTTGACTTATCTATATATAATAAAACAACATGACGTGAGTGACTCATAATCAACGCTCAGTAAAGACTATTGTGATAAAAATTTATGATAATTATAATTGACACAAATTACAAATAGTGAGAAACTAATGAAAATTTGTTACACATCTTTCTTACGGTATAAGTACGCAGTAAGAAATAATTTTATGAAATCCCAATTTAAATCGTGTCTAGGGTTTAAATTCTAGTAAAATTAGTTAATTTCTTTACGGATTTGAATACTAAATTTGGTTATCGTAAGTTCATTGGTGGTTGGGTTTCATTAACCGTACGTCTTAGGAATGGTTGACCTGAGGCTATACAATGCTTAATTTCATTAAAAAAATTCAACATATTATCCTCATTCATCCACCTTATGCATACTTAAGTAATACCTTATGGTAGTTCCAGAAGCTATACCGAAAAAAAATAAGTTTAAATGAATAAAATGGAGTAATAATAAAATTTATTTTTTTAATTTTTTTCTAAAAAGTAAGAAATAAAGATATGGAATTGATTTTTGGTGTGTGTAATCTTCAAGTAAATATCAAAAAACCAAATTCCTAAATTTTTTTGTAATCCGATCTTGAAAGTGGTGAAAAAGTTAAAAAATTTGAAAAATGATTGCAAATTTATCAAATCACTAGATTTAAATTTGCAAATATTCTACAGATAAATAGTACTATTTTTGGGTACTATTAAACCTCAATTTTTTAAGAGGTGAGACGATGTACTGCGCGGGAGCTTAAGCAACATTGCTACTGCCAACGTTACCGTATGTGAGACGCAACTAGTTGCCCCAGCCAGCTGTTACTTGCCTAAAAATTAAAAAAATTTAATTTTTACATAATTTTTTATTATTATTATTATTATTAGATACAGTTTTTTCTTTACTTGAATAAGGATTTTTGTTGTATTCAGTATAAGGTTTTAATAAATGCGTGTTAATGTCTATATTCCTGCCGTATTACTTACGTTTTTAAAAAAAAAATGTATTTTTTATTTCTTTCATTACAATTTTAGGTTTATTAAGTTATTTTTCTGTTCTTTATTTGAATTTTCTCAAAATTTTATAAGAGTATACATATTTTTTTTTTTTTTTTGTTTGATGAATTACTTCACAACATATGTTTAAAGCTTGTACATGGGAATATGAAAATGGAATTTTGGTAGCCACGAAACATGTCGTGCGGGATTAGTGTTCGAATCAGGAAATTACCTAATGAAAGACGGAAACGCTTCACGGATATCCGTGGCGGAGTGGTTAATTTTTAATGATGTTCGAGTTATAATTTTTTATTTCAGTCTATTTTTTTTATTTTTTACTGAAAAATAATTTCAAAAACCAATTTATTGTAGTTTGTAAACCATGTAATATCACTATTGAATTCACCTTATGTATTTATATATGAATGGGCCATGGTACTGTTTTAATTCTTTTCATAAAATTAAAATAATCTGGATCTAAATTAAAATTTAGGTTAACAAAATAATAAAACTAAGAATCCTTATGGTTATCTATGTTTCTATGTTATAAACCTAAGATAAGATAAAATATATATATTTACGTTAAAAAATTTCATATTATTTTAATGAATACTCGTTTATAATTGTTAACAGTATTAGGGTTTTACATTCATTTTCTAAAAAATAAATTTTACTGACAGTACTTTTTATTTTGTAAGATGGAAATAAATTTAAATCGAATCAAAACTCATTTTAAACAAATTACATTATTCTAGTGGTGTTTTACGATGTGGCTCTAAATAACATTAATTCCTACAAAGGGTGCGTAATGTGGAATTTCTGTTACATTCCACATTCTCATCAATGGAAAACAGAAAGTCGCAGCTGTTGGCCGATTGACTAAGCAGTAAACAGAAGGAAATTCGTTCCACAAGTTAAAATGTTTATTAAATTATTAAGATAGAACAGTTCATCTAGTATTGTCACCAAAGTGATAGACGTATCCAAGCGATTTTCGTTAAAGTTTAGATAAATCTTTGTAAGATGAGTTTTAGTTGTATAATTTTTTTTTTGTAATTTTATTTTATTACATAGGTATATTTTTAAAATTTAAATAAATTTTAAATCAAATTAAAACATACAATGACATAATATAGTAATAAAAGTTACCTTAAAGGTTCTAACGAGTTTTTTTACATGGTTATGTGGTACAATGAAATTTCATAAAAAATATTTGGCAAAATGTTATGCTATAAATTTATTAATTAATTTCGATTGGTTGGTTTTGTTTTTTCCTAAGAAAAAATATAAAAAACGCAATTTTAATAAAATTTTCATGTAAATAATTAACTAATATGTTGAAGAAACATTTACGGCTAATTATAAATATGTCTTTCGTTTAAAAGTTTCTACCACTTCCTACCCAAACTGTAAACATAACAAAAATATGTAATGTTTTTTAAATATTTCCTTCAATTATTAAAAATGGTACTTTATAAAGAGTTTCTTTATAAAGTACCTAATTCCTAATTTAATTTTATAATGAATTGTTTCTTTAGAAAATAATTAATTGTAATGACCTATTCTGGTTTACACTTAGATTTTAATTACAAGGATATTTTAATCATTAAAGAGACAATAGTGGAAAAATATGTAACAAAACTGATAATTTCTGATATTCAAGTTATCATCCCTGATAAAAAAAAATAACAGCTGTTAGAAAGAAGAGCTGTTATAAAAAAAGTTATATTAATATAACTTTCTTTATGTCAAAGTGTCTGCGGCAGCGCATGAAATTTATACCGTAGAAGAACAGAGTGCCCTAATAATATTTATATTTTATAAAATTGAAATTTACTTGCAGGTTGTTAAAATGGTATAGTAAAATGTATATTAAAAGATTGACTGGCCGAATACCATATCTGATATTCATTACACCCCTTCCCAGAAAATATGTGCATCGTTTATGGTACTCATCTTTTTACAACCTAATGGTTGTGGTTTTTCTGTTACAACACACAGTTTACGCAATTTTACTAATTAATTGGTGATATCTTAAAAAAATATGATATTACACTACTTCAGAGCTTATCGTAGGATTTTTTTCCATTATTTAGGTTGGCAGAAAAAACCTTTGTTTTATATAACTGACTTCACCTTTGATATTTTTTCTTACCTTTTAACACAATTTTTTTAGGTTATTTATGTCCAGTATAAAGTTGCTGAGTTTAATGTATAGCCCTATAAATATAGCTAACGTATAGTCCTATTAATTAAGATAGTTCTTGGTTTACTAGAAACAGCAGAAAAAGTTGGACAAGAAATATGTGAAAGATAAATTTAAACAAAAGAAACTGGAAATGATGTCCTGTGCTTCCAGTGTGTAATATTTTTCATAAATATAATATTTAAATAATGTTACATCACCAGTAATGTAGTATTTAAATATTATTTAAAATTAAATCAGTAACATGTTAGAAATATCATGATAAGCATAATACTCTAAAAAATTAAAATGGTAAAAATCTGATGTAACATATTTTTTAATTCTAAAAATTATATTATGTAAATTTTAAAAATATAATAAAGGTAATGAAGGTCAAAAATTAATGTAATAATAAAATTAAAATAAATAGCTTAAGAGTTAGGAAAAAGTTGGGAAACAGTTTTTATATATTACATTAAAATTATAATCTAAACATACTCCTAACAACAATTATATAGAAAAGGGAGCCTGACTCTTAGTTCATATAATATCCATATATGGTACTCACTAAACTTCTCCAGCAAGATATGAGCACCATAAAAGATAATTATGTATAACCATGATATTCACAGTGTTTTTTTTTTTTACATATCCTTATAAATAGTGTTGCTAATGTTTCAGGATGTGTTATAAGTGTGTGATGCAAAGTATTCCGTGATATCAGGTGGCGGAAACTATAATATTTTTTCGCCATCAACCTAATAACATTGAAAATTTATAGACGTGAATTGAATAGTTTAAATTAGAGAACACCTGTCATCGACAAGTTCATATTCTATGACCGGTAGAAGCTTTAACTGACGCTTTGCAAAACCGGAATAATGATCTTATTCGTAAGGAAAAACGAAAAATAAGCTAAAATTTGCAGGCGAGTATTACCTCTTAGATCGGGTTTCTGAGAAAATCCACTTAAAATTCCAGACATCCCAAACCCCATAGGGGAAGACACCCACCATGTGGCGATTCTGGTCGCCACAACCCTCCCTCGATTCCTTGCCCTAATTGGCTTTAACGTAGGTCATCTTTAGACCCTCAAACTGATTACATCTCACAGTCATCAGTCAGGTCTCTGATGGGATACCTTGGTAGACATTTACATCAGTGATTTTAACTCAGTTTTTACCTTCGCTGTAGGCTTCTTTTGGATATCTGCCTTCTGTCCTACATCGTTGCCCTCTGAACTAGCTAACCGAGTTAGCGGATGGATGCATGAACTCCGCGTCTAATCCAATACTTTAACAAGCTAAGTGACTGTAAAATGGTGGATCGCCAATCCCGTACTCTACAGCGAGCTCCTGAGCAGCACCATTTCTCCGTTAGCCGACCTAAGTAAAGGCACCAAGGTATCACATCGTTGTCCGCCCCGGACGTAAGCGCAGGTGTTATTGCACAGACGTGGGGTTGGGTTTGATCGGGGCCATTATTAGTCATTATTAGTATTATAGTGGTTGCCATAAAAGATGGCGCTTGTATTTAAATTATTGTATCTCAGTTTAAATAAAATTGCACAATAAAAGTGATAAAAACGGAAAGATAACTGAAACTGCAACAATTTTTATTACGGAAACTACAATTATTTTATTTATCGATTTTAGCGAATTCGATTTGCCAATTTTATTCGTTTGAAAATTAGGGACATATTTTTATAAATATTGTACTTTTGGATATTTTAGTATCCTAGTTTAGTTCTTATAATTATTATTCTGCTGCAATGTTTCCTAGTTTCATTTAAATTTTCATATTTTTTCATACACTAATATAAACCTATTAGTATTTTGAATAACTTTAAATTATTTAATGATTCCCGTAATCCTTTTTTAATACTCCATACCGAACAGAATAAATTTAGTTGCCAAAACGTAAAAAAAATTGTTACGAAGTAAACTGACGAAAAGTAAATTGACGAATATGGAACATTCGATAGGTTAGATCTTTCCATTTATTAACAAATTAAAATTGTAACATTAAGGCTGCATATGGAATTTTATTTTAATTTACTTTTACAAGGTAAAAAAGTTATAATATTGTTGTTTAACAACAATATTAATGCCAAATTAAAAGTAATAATGAATGTAATCTACAAAGAATGAGGTAAAGAATCTGACTAATCTTGAATAAAATAAATAAAAATGATGGGCCTATTTAATATTTAACATTGAAACTGTTTTTTTTTTTGTCCTGAAAAGTTTTTTGTTTCTTCTGAAAAGTTGAGAATTTCACATTTGTTGGTCCTTTATATCGCCGGTACTCGTGGAAACAAAGATAGTTCTTCACAAACTTCCCCTATGATGATTGGTGGTCCATCTGAAAAAACCAACAATTTAAGTCTTGTGAAAAGATCTCGATCGGCCTTATCTGATGAGGAAAATTGTCCCGAGGTAAATAATTCAAACGGAAAATCTGTGAAATAAGATTTTCAATACGCAAATGTTAGATTTGTAGTCCTCCAAAGTAACCAGGAAGGAGGTTCCCTTCATAAAGTTTCGCCTTTTTTAATCAACAAGGTAGTCACTGGTTCATGCGGATCACCCAAAAATATAAGAAAATTTAGAGACAGATCCATACTGATAGAGACCGTCAGTGATGAATAAAGTTGATCGCTCTTGCGTTTGAACAATATGGGCGGGATCAGTATAAATGCGATATGTCATAAATCCCTTAACACTAGCCGAGGAGTAATTTTCTGCCAGGATCTTCTTGAGATGGACGTCAATGAAATTGTGGAAGAACGTCGTCCCCAAGGTGTTACAGAAGTGAGGAGAATTACAGAACGTCAGAGCGAAAAAGAAGAACCAACACCGTCTCTTATTTTGACTTTTAACCTTCCCACACCGCCGGAGAAAATTAAAGTAGGATA
>JAAAKQ030195456.1:0-29556 GCA_010016005.3 Zanna intricata
GTAGCGTGTGTGAAAAATGCCATGCCTGACCGGGATTCGAACCCAGGACCTCCGGATGAAAGACCGAGATGCTACCAAATTAGCATTGTGATTGTCATTATGTCAAATCAGGAATTTTTCAGTTTGGGTTAAACCGTAAAAAATTTTAGGAGCCACGCCTGAGATGAGCAAAGAGCCTGGCAAACTTGAAGAATTTTATGACTAATAAATCATGAATCAGACCTGACAGTTAGGCATCATGATGCAATTGCCATTTAGAGAACATAGGTATAGCTTTTGCACTGAACTGCATTTTGAAGAAAATCCAGAATCTCCAGATATATTGTTTGGCTTTTTGTGATGCACAACTCTGTGATAGTCTAAAAAACAGCCTGCATCACTTTCACTTTGCTTTACAATTTTCCTGTTTTCTTTGGCCTTGGGAATGATAGTCACTTACATTTGATGACTGAACTTTAGTTTTTTGATTGTACTTGTACACTAGGTTCATCACCAGTTTTTACAGTGTTAAGAATGTTAGGATCAACTTTGAGACATCTCTTCATATCCTGTGCAACAGCACAATAAATCTCTTTCTGTTTAATTGAAAGGAGCTTAGGCATACATTTTCCAGCCAGTCTCTGCTGGCTTAAATCATTCATTAAAATCATTTGCACAGAACTATGATTACTTCCATGTCATCTACAGTTTCTCAGTGACAGCTGATTACTTCCCATATCAAACTTGGCATGTTTTTAATGACGTTTGGATTTTGGCTTGATGATCTGAAATTTGCTTGTTTCTCTCAACTGAAGTACCACCATTTTGAAAACAGTTACAGCACTCTTTAATTTGTGTAACTCAGATATATTCATGAAAGTGAACTTAATCATGCATTATTTTGTTTTGCCTCTCACCAAGCCTTTAAACAGGTCTTAATGTAGCAAAATTTTTAAACTATTGTGTCGTTATCCTTAAAATAAAAACCTGACATGCACGTGTCAAGTTTTTATTTTAAGGATAATGACAATGGCTGCCTACAATAATTGTGCAATAATACCCACAATGGCTGCTAGATGACATGTGACATGCTCTATTAAGTTAAAAAAAAGGAGTTGCTAGTGCTATGCTATATCAAGACTATGGTTATCTGAATCCAAAGATAGCAAGCCACTTTCAACTTTCATTTTGATCATTACATTTCTTACAATAATTAGATTGTTGTACTGTATAATCAGTACTCAGGCCAGAAAGTTGTTATTTTGTGCTATTAACCTCTTTAATAAACATAAATGGACATTGAGTTTAAAGTAAAGGCATTGTTACTTCTAGCCAAGTAGTTATAGCAAAATATTATTCTAATCAAATTAAAGAAACTGCTATTCCTTAGATTTATAACTGAATTCTGCATCTTATTACAATGATGACCCATTGTTTCTGAAGACTTAGGTAAAACTTAAATTTTTCACGTTGAACTGTCGTGAAAGTGTTACTCAAAAGTTGTTGCATTATCATTCAATTCAAATTAAGCAAAAATTTTTCGTTTGGTATTGGTTAAAACTTAAACAAAAACTATTCATTATCTCTTATTTACTTTAAGTTGTTATTTTAATCTCTCTCTAATATTAAATTAGGTTTTCTGTTTAAGTATTGAGAAAAATCAAATCCTTTTGAAGAAACATTTGGTACTGTAAAAAAATTAGTAATAGAATCAGTTGTACCTTATTCACTTTTAGCAGCAGCTCCTTACATTAACTGTTCAATTTGTCAGAATTGTTCTGTAAAAATTAAGTTGTTTATTTTTATTGTTACATTACTATTAGATACATTCACAGACTGTGTGTACAGTGTAATCTTTAGAAAATTCTGCACAAACTGTGTACTTAAACTTCATACATATAGAAATGTATGTATGTATATATATAAATATATATATATATACATATATAATCTTACATACTGCAAGTATATAGGAATATGCCAGATCTTAACTCTTAAGAGCTGCTTTTCAGAAGCAAATAATGATTATCATCCTAGCTTTATTGTATTTGTTCAAAACCTCTCCTACATAATAAACATGTTTTTAAGTTATCCTCACACAGATCAGGTGATGTAATTTCTGTGGCATAAATAAAATTAAAATTCTGCATCAGAAATTGAATTTTTACAAGAGTTCAGTTTTTCACTTACTGAACATTTAAAATTAGCATTCTCAAGAAATTGAAAATACTGAATATTAAAAATGTTTTAAAATAGTGAAAACTAATTTGGTCAATTTTTCTTTTTATACGCTAGTTGGTTTTAAACAAGTTGCATACTTGTTAATACTACTAAGTTAATTGAATTGTTTGTAATGTATAATCTGTACTCAGGCCAGGCAGTTATTATTTTATGATATTAACTTCTTTAATAAACATAAATGGACATTGAGTTTAAAGTAAAGGTATTGTTACTTCTAGCCATGTAGTTATAGCAAATTATTATTCTAATCAAATTAAAGAAACTGCTATTCCTTAGATTCATAACTAAATTCTGCATCTTATTACAATGATGACCCAG
Source organism: Zanna intricata (assembly GCA_010016005.3). Taxonomy (NCBI): domain Eukaryota; kingdom Metazoa; phylum Arthropoda; class Insecta; order Hemiptera; family Fulgoridae; genus Zanna; species Zanna intricata. Next base: position 2,539 of record JAAAKQ030195456.1, read on the forward strand.
TGTTTTCTGAAGACTGAGGTAAAATTGAAATTTTTTACGTTGAACTATCTTGAAAGTGTTACTCAAAAGTTGTTGCATTATCATGCAATTCAAATTAAGCTGACAAATTGAACATTTAATGTAAGGAGCTGCTGCTAAAAGTGAATAACCTACTACGTATTTTTTTACTGTACCAAACGTTTCTTCAAAAGGATTTGATTTTTCCCAAGTAATACTTTAACAGAAAACCTAATTTAATATTAGAGAGAAATTAAAATAACAACTTAATGACATACTAAGTTAATTTTAAGCTGCTACTTCAAACTTGACATTTAGTGTTACCACTTCCCCTTGAGGATTGTGCCCCACAAATTGAGAAACGCTGATGTATGGAGAAACTTTTTATAAAAAATTAACTCAACCCTTTCATTAATTTATTTTCTTTACATGTGTACTAATTAATGCAAATAAAATGTTTATAATAAATGATTTCATTATCCATTTATATGTAACATTTTAGGCTAATTTTGTGGCCCTCCTTTCATATCACTGTGATATCCATGGAAATCATGAACCCAGGAGAAATGCTGGTTTAAATAGGTTTTAAGATTAAATTGATTGTTAAAACTGTAATTTGTGACTGAGAGTAAAATAAATTATATTATTGTATTTTACAGGCGTCCTGTTCAGAACATCCCAATACTGCCTAAATATCCAGATGAATCAAATAAAGGATTATGGGGTGGAGAAGGTGTTATAGATGGTCTTATTCAAAAGAACAAAAGATATTACCCTAAGACACCACATTTTTGGTTTCCACAGTTGAAACGCTCTGTTATTTATAGTGAAATTCTGAACAAATTTATGTCAACTATAGTAACAAAAAGAACTATTAATCTTATACTTGACAATAATGGGTTGGACCATTATCTTCTTAAGGTAATTAGATTGTATTATTAGAAAGAGATCTGTGTAAAAATAAAAAAAATTATAGGTGTTATAAATACAAATGGAAGTAATATTTTTAGTAGTTTCATAAGTGTTGGCTTTTTGTTTTCCTCATAGCATATAAAATTACACTCTCATGATGATGATAAGTCTAGAAGATTTAGAGATGACAATGAGGTATCTAGAAGTATTTGTAGCATCTTGCTCGACTATGATTACCATTTTTTTTGTTGTTGTTAATATTTGTTTTTTTTTTATTAATTTATTGAAGTGATGGTTATTTTACAGTCAAGTTCTTAGCTGTTTATTCTTTGTAAATGTCTTGAGTGTGTTTTCTTTTTTTAAATTTAATTTCAATAACCATTATTGTTTAGCTTGTTCATTGTATTTATTAATTAAATACAATTTTAACTTCCATTCTTTAATGCATTATGTTTTCAGCTTCTTTATTACAAAAAAAAAAAGAAGAAAATGGATTAGAAAAAGTGTTGCGTATGTTTTGTTCTAAAGCTGTAGCTGTTGATCTATTTTTCCCATTCAAGTTTAGTATGCATTATCAAAAATCTAATATTACTTATATATCCCTGTATACAAAATTCACTTTATTCATTTTTGCTGTAGCACAGGAAGACTCCAGGAAAAACTATAAGATTTTTATTATAGCACCAACATTTCTTACCTCAGAACCAGATTAACCCAACTCAAAGACAAATAATTGGATTATACAGTAGATTATATACCTCATTGGCCACATAATCTTAAGAAATCTATTATTTTTATCAAAACATTATTTTGCTTTACTCTAATTGTAATTTTTTCTCTTCGCAATGTTTTTACAGGAAAGGTGTCTCAGAAAATCCTTTCACATTATAAAAACAAATTTCTTTTTTTCATTTTATGGTCTGTTTTTATATTGTTGCAGAAAAATCTTTAAATTTGAAACCACAGGAAATATATACAGTTGAGGGATGCCTTTGTTGATATAGAATATAGACCAAATAGTTGTATTGCTTTCATGTTGATTTTTCTTTTTTATATGATTGTTATTTATTTATACTTGAGGATATATTTTCTCTTGGTTTCTTATGTGGGTAGAAGTTTAAACTTATTATTAAAAGGCATCTTAGTTTTCAGAAAATATTTTAATAGCTAGAATGTTAGTAATTGTTTATTTAATTTAGTGGAAAACACATTTATTTTATTTATTAGACATTTATTTATATATTATTATATATTTTATTTTATTAAAATTTAAACAAATGCAGATGATGCCTGTATGTGAACAAAATAAAATTAAAAAAGTAAGATTTTAGTTGAAGATTTAAGAATACTTTTGTACAGTTTAGTTACAATTTGATAGTAAAATTTTAATAACAATTCTATTTATTTGTTAAAAATTTTGTATTGCTACTGTTAAGTTCTGTTAAATTATTTAATATACTTGTAATGATGACATCATCTGTTGTAGTAGTTGTCGATTTACCCACTTGGGTTGCTTCTTCTTCACTTTTTTTTATTCTTACACTTGACCGCTACCGTTCAATTTGTTCACTATGTATGTTCCACATAAATAAATTCATAAGGATTCATAAGATTAAGTTGAAACATTTATTAAGCTACATGAATTAAGCTTAATTAATTCAGCTACAACAGGTAACAGGTAACGTTATCAACATCAAACTTGTTCAGTGTTTCGTTTCAATAAAAATACTGTTTTACCTACACATTTTGTCATCATTTATACAAACTGCTGTTAATGATGTAATTATTTGTACTGCTGAAAGGAAGTGTAATAGCTACTGTACATGAATTGGCTATGCACTGATTCCAGTAAATGCATTTATGGATTTTTTCTTTTGTCTGGCATTTTCTTAAACCAGAAAATTCCTTACTATTCCTTAAGAACTTAAATTACAGATAACAATAAATAATTTTATTATTTTGTAAATATGTTTATTGATTTGTGTTTATTTAGTCAAAGGCATGTGACATACAATCAGAACTAGGAGTTAAACTGAAGAGAAAAATGTTGTTAGCATTATATAATAAGGACCTGTATAATGATGATCCAGTTAAAAAGGAGAAAGTTTACAATAAATATAAAAATTATTTGGATGATGTAAGTAATCAAAGGTACTGTAATAAAATTAACTTCCTTTAAAAACAATATGAAATCTCTTTATGTGAGCTGTTGGTTTTAATTCTTTTATTTTTAATAATTTTACAGTTCTTTCACTTTAATTACAAAATTTCATCATGTTTTGTCATTCCAGTCTCTACGTATATTTGGCTGCATATGTTATTTTCATGTGATCTAGTGCAAGCTTGCGACACGGAACATAGAACCATGATAAAATTTTGTGTTCAACTTAAAAAATCTGTTGTTGAAACAAAATTTCTGTGATAAAGTAAGCATTTGGTGCTGAAACCACATTTTGTACTACAACATACACGTGATGGAAACGGTTTAGAGGGTAGAGAGAGTCATTGGATGTCAACGAATGAAGTGGGAGGCCTTCAACAGCTGTTAATGACGAAAAAATTGGTTGTTAAACTGTGCACACAACTGATCAAACCATGAATTCTAATTTCTGTTTGGAAGTAATGAAACCCTGATGTGTTGAATTCAGCCCGAGTACCTGGACTCTGGATTTGGGCACCTGAACTCTCTTGCACAATGCCTCGGCACACTTTGAAACAGTTTCAACATGTTATTATGCTGCAAATCAAATTACTGTCTTATCCCATAGTCCTACTCACCCGACTTGGGTCTAGCAGAATATTTTTTGTTCCCAAAACTCAAGTTGAAGATGAAAGCCTTTTTAACATTCAAATCATCCAAAAGGCTTGCACCAACCAATTGAAGGTGATCCCACAAAATGATTTCTCCAGAGGGTTTGACAGGCTCTACTGGTGCCACAACGAGTGTATAACTAGGTCCTATGTGGAGGGCTGATGTGAGTAAATTTGTTTATCTTTAATTTTTATTCATTTTTATTTAATTTAGGTTGGATTTTTTCAGACATACTGTGTAATTACAAATAAAAAAAAACATCAAGTTTCTTTATAAAAAATTAAAATTATTTTCATCTAATCATTCCTTTGTGTGTATAGATGTTTAAATGTGCAATAAAAAACTGGATGATAAGCTTATTCAGTAGAGGTGTAGGAAGTTCATATACTTATCAAAACCATCTTACTTACCATAACCATCCTTCCTTTTAAAAATTGTGTACTCTATAGGGTTATGTGTGCCCAACCTTAGGATAATGCACACATGCTAAATGAAACTAAGCCCATTGATTTAAATTATATGAAGTTATTTGTAAGTACAAAAATTAAAAAAAAACATTTTGAAGCATTAGTTAATTGTGTTATTTGCAGTATTCCAAAGAGGATATTGAATGGTATGGTTTAAATATGTATGAAGCATTAATGAAATTGGAAAATGATACTGAAGCAGTACCACCTCAACCAATGAAACATCTGTTTAGAAAGCAACTTATAGATCAGTTGAAACAAGATTTAATTGATGAGATGACAACATCTGCTACTCCTGAAGTGTAAGTATTGATATCTACCAAGTAAATTTAATAAAAATTAAAAAAATCTGATATAGACATCACATAACTTCCTTGCACGCCTGCTTATTAACATACACATTTAAAAAAATGAAAAGTCCATAAAATGTTATTTTCTTTAATAATTTCTGACATTTTTTAATTTTTTATTATTGTATTATTATTTATTTAAAAACCTTTTGTTAGAGTCAGATCCAATTATTTCATTAAAATTTTAATTGGCTATAATTCTGGAACCAATGAAAATAAGTACTACTTATATAATTGAAAAGCTCTCAATGAGGGTTTATTATTACAGTTAAGAAAAAGTCAAAAATCCAAAAAAATTTGGATTTTGAGCTTTTTTGGACACTTGCTTCAGTCAATTGAAAACAGAAGGGAAGGTGCACAACTACGTTATACACCTATAACTTCTAGATGAATACACGTATAATAATTTGGCTTTCATAATTTTTTTCACTTTGTGAAGAGCAACAGTAAATTGAGATTTTGTTTGTTGCATTAAATATGTGCTACATATTAGTAGTATGCTGTAATGTAAACTAATAAATATTATATTTCATTAAAGTTAAAAAAACAAAATTGCATGGTGACTTAACTCTTGGAAGTCAACTTATCTTAAAAGAACCCATTGGATTATTTTCTTGGTTCATGAATTTATGCATTCAGTAACGTAACACAACTTTTCAAAATGTAGAAGTTAGTTATTTTATTATTAATGATTTAAGTTTCATTCTAATGATAAAATCTTTTGCTTTGTGTTTTTTTTTAGAGAAACTTCATCTTCAAGGAAATCTTGGTTATCAAAAATTAATCCTTTTTCTAGTAGTCAGGAATCGCCAAAAACTAAGTAAATTATGTCTGTTTATCAGCGTAGTTTATGTAATAGAAATATGAGGATGTAATTTTTGTTAAATATATTGTCAAAATCATTTCTTAATTTTTTTGTTGTTAGGCATACCCTTTTGCCCCCTTTGTTGTTAGGAATTTCAAATTGGGTTTGCCAAAAATGTTGAGCATTTATTGAAGCAGTGCGGTTTATTGTGTGTTTATAACAGGAGAGAAAAAATGTTAACGATATCATACCAGGTGTGTGAGAAAAGTGAGACTGGTAACACTGCAAGTAATCTGGCAACGCTGTGTCCTACCGTCTGCTAGACTGGTTTGTTCATCCCTTCCACATGTTCAGTACGAGTTTCACAACTCTGTTCAGCCAACACATTATTTTTAACAGCACCATCAGTGAAGTTGTGTTTTTATTGTGTTACGAAAATGGAGCATCGGAATTTACATCAACATTGTATAACCAAGTTTTGTGTTAAACTTGAGCAATCTGTGAGTGTGACCTTTGAAAAGTTGAAACAGGCCTATGGGGAACACTGCTTATCAAGTCACAAGTTTTCTACTGGCACAAATCATTTTTGGAAGGTCGAGAACACGTTGAAGTCACTCAGGAGACCTTCAACTTTAAAATCTGAAGAAAACATTGAGTGTGTGAGGGTTCTTGTGAGATCAGACTGTTGTCTAAATATAAGGATGATGAGTGTACAGTTAAATTTAAATTTAAACACTTTACTCATACATAAAATTTTGACAGACAATTTGAACTTGCAAAAGGTTTGTGTAAAATTGGTGCTGAAAAATCTCACAACAGAACAGAAGAACAGTGTGCGTTGATTTTCTTGAGAGGATTGACAATGACCAAGAATTCTTCAATCCTGTGATCACTGGTGATAAATCCTGGATATTTGAGTATGATCCTAACAAAGCGGCAAAGTGAAGAGTGGCACACTCCGTCATCTCCTTGACCGAAAAAATGTCGAATGAACAAATCAAAGATCAAAACCATGCCGATTTTCTTTTTTGACAGTAGGGGTATTGTGCATAAAGAATTTGTTCCTCCAGGACAAACTATTAACCAAGTGTTTTACAAAGGTGTCCTTGAAAGGCTCAGGAAAAGAGTGATTCGCGTGAGACCAGACTTTGTAGACAAGTGGATGTTTATCATGACAATGTCCCATGTCACACGGCCATTTCTGTCAAGGAATTTTTGACCTCAAAACACATTCCTATTGTTCCTCAATCCCTATATTCACTTGATTTGAGTCCTTGTGACCTTTTCCTTTTTCTGAGATTGAAACATGTTTTAAAAAGACGTCATTTTGGAACTCTGGAGAACATCCAAAAGACTGTGACTTACCAGTTAAAAGCCCTACATGTGAAGCCTTCCAGCGCTGCTACCAGGAGTGGGAACAATGACTCTGCTGGTGTATAGCTGTACAAGGGTTACTTTAAAGGGGATAATATTGTTGTCTGAAAAAAATAAAAACTTTGGTAAGTAAAAAATCAGTCTCATTACTTTTCTCACTCACCTTGTATGTTATAAATGAAAGGACTTGTAACCATCTTGTGTTATAGTACTGAAGTATGAATTACCATTCTAAGCATAGCATATTAAAACATACTTTTTTTATCCATGTGTCCATGGCAGTCAATGAATTAATTTGTTCCCGCTTATTTATTCTAACCTTGCAGTACCAACGGAATTTTTTCTACATTATTTCTAAAATTTAGTAATATGAATTTAAAGAGCACTTTGCAAACATCATTTCCTTGAGATTTAGAGTATGTTGTCTTCAAGATTTTCTGGCCGATTCCAGGATTCATATTAATCCAAATATTATTTTAGAATTTTAATATTAATCCCCAATATGTTTTTCAATTTAAAATAGTAACTAACTAAATATATGCTACTATAAATGAAGTTAAGTGTAATAATCACCAATCTATTTTAAAAGTACTCAGATCCAAAATAATTAAATTTTCTTTAAAATCTTTAACATTCTCAATTCTTCAGGTTAATCATTTATTAAAATGTGCAGAGAGCATATATGAAAGAACAAACTGATAATATGATTCTAATGTAATCATTACTACACTGTAACTATTACAAGCTTTTGCTTTTAAAGTCAAAGCAAAAGAAAAAAACTGTATTTATGAATATCATTTATGACAGTAGAAATTTAAAATTATCTTCAGTATTGTTTAAGCTGTAGTAATCTCATTTTTATTATATACACTGAAGAGTAGTTTTTAATGTAATTTCATAAAACTAAAAATTATGAAACTTTTAATTTCATAAAAACTAAAAACTTATTTAGTTTTAATAAAACTAAAATTAAAGTATTAGCATCTTTAATAAATTATTAAAGATGCTAAGTGAATAGTCAGATCATTTTTCAGAGGTTTATGAATCAACCAATAATTAATACATTAGACATTTTATAACTTATCTTATTTTATCATTATTCTATATGATCTTTAGCAAAAAAGAATAATTTATTCTTAAAAAATAAAAATATCCACTTCCATCAAACAAAATAACAGAACTGTTATGTATCTTAACACAGTATTTCAACTTATGGAAAAGGGTTTTATTATGTTTCTGTTGTAATTTCTAATAAGTTTCACTGAAACATTTAAAACATAATTATATAAATTATTTCATTTTGTAGAATCAATCACCTGTTAATGAATTTTTGATAATACTATTAAAAAAACCTGCAATTTTATATGTCCTTCAAAATATATATATATATGCTCAAATAATTTTAATACCTTCTCAATTGTTTTTTATAGTATCTTCTCATAGTTTTTATTATAGTTCTTTTTTTATATTATCTTTTATAGTATTTACTCATTCTTGTAGTGAACTATGTAATGTATTATTATGTACTGAGGATTTATTAGGATTTTATATAGGATTTATATTTATCTGTTATCGTACAGAGATGAACAATAAAAGTTCACAATTGGGGCATTAATACTAGGAGATCACTGAAATTTGTGTGGTACAAAATTACGTAAGTTAACAAAAGCATATATTCCTTGAAAACAAGTTACATTTACAAATCAACCAAGTTAATAAAAGTATATGCATACAGTATATATATATTTTTAGAAAAAAAAGAACACTAATTACAAATATATATATATATATTTAATAAACACTACTTAACAAATTAATTTTCAATAATGAAATCTTTTGAAAGTAAATGTTAAAGTAAATATAAAATAATTTTAACACTTACTATGAAGTAAAAAAAAGAAGGAAAAGATAAAACGGCATTTATTTATATTAAAACAATAATCAACTAAAACTGCCCATTTATGTTTTAAAACTTTTATTCTGTTAACAAAATAACAAAAATGATTCTGCTCACAATATGCCTGGCTTGTTAAACTAATTAAGATTAAATACTGATGGTTTTACACAAAATGTTTCTTTAAATAGCAAAGCAGACTGGTAGAATCTTACTTCAACTGTCCCAAATGCCAAGCATGCAAAAAAAAGTAGTGGTAAAAAATTAAATAATTTATTTATAATCAGTAATATTTTTGTAATTTAATGATTAAGAAGTTAATTTATATAGTATTTTATTACATGCAACAGTTACACTGAGATACAAATTATATATGTTCATATAAAAACAATCAAGAGGGTTGTATTTTACTATTTACAAGGACAGGCAAAGAATTAAAAAGAGCAAAATACAATCACGAACTTGAAGGTCAAAATCTTACAAAATGTTGAACTAACAATCATGGGCAAAATTAAAAGTGAATAGAAAACTTATAAATTATGATATACATTCCAATGAAATTAAGACATTAGCAAAGAATAAATCAAAACAATAGGAAATCAAATAAAAGAAACTCCAGAAATGAAAGATTTATTCATTTTAAAAGGTATAATACGATTAGAATTTATTTTGTGAGTGCTACATAATAATGGTGATACTCCTTTATGAAACACGTAGTTCACAATTTGGTTGTTAAATACTATGAACTAAATAAGAAATCTAACTAGGGTAATAATTATTTCTCCAAAAGCACAAATAAACAATGCTTGTTTATTTAACACATGAAAAGTAAGTATATAAATAAGGAAATAAAAAATCCGTAAGCTCATATTATTTTACATACAAATATTTTGTGGCCAAATACAATATGCAGACTGAACGTAGCATAAATGATGATTCAACCATAAAATATTATCACAATATGCATGGCAATTTTAAACTGAATTGTTGGAAATTTTTTTAGATAATTAAAAACATTTTATTCTTTTTCATCATTGAACCCAATAATGTTCTAATTGAAATAATTTGTGGTCATATATAGCTATTGCAATGTACTTTTTAATATGCATAATATTTCATCAATGATGTTTTCTTTCTTATTAAACATATGTCATAACAATCCCAATTGGAATTTCACATATTCCCACATTGATGATAATACATTTCTCACGTAATCAATATATTATAAAAGAAAAAATTAAATATGGTGATGCAATGTAATACAGATTTTTCTATAACATCTGAACTGGTACAAAAAATTTTTAATTTACTGTGACTATGCAAAAAAATTTTCAAAAGTACATCAGTAAAACATCTTTTCTAACATAGTCTTTAATAAAATTTAAAAAAATATATGCCAAAAAAGTTGATCATAAAAACATGTTAGATAAAAAATAGTTATTCAATATTTCTTATGTAAAGTTATCAAAAACTCTTTAACCTACAGAATGTAGAAAAAATTGAGAATTAAAATTGGGGGGGGGGGGTTTGTGGAAGAAGTGAACATCTTACGTCAGTTGTATGTTAGAAAAAATTCACCATTGGGTAAGAAGCACTTAAATAAGGAGTAAAAAATAGGTAACATAAAATAAAGGAAAGATAGATTTATAATGTGATTTATAAGTGCAAAATTTTACTTACAATAAAAACAATCCAGGTAAAATTTTGTATTCCTTAGTGAATTAATGCCATATAATAATTTTAACTACAATAAAGTACATATTTAAGCGTTATGCAAGTATCACAGACATTTATGACTACCAACATTAATATTGTGAGACTTGCTTCTAATTATGAATCTACATTTAATATATGTAATATGTCAATTATATTAATGAAATGACAACATATAACAAAAGTCATTCGTGAATTAACAAATGACAAAAGTGAAGTATTTTAGTAAGTAAAAAAAACTTCAATTTTCTAATAAATTATTTATCTTAATAGCAATAATATTGTCACAATAAAAAAGAGTAAAGAACTTCGTGATTTACCCAACTCATACGTAAAAAAACCTACTAAAGGTATTTATTCAACTGAATTCAGTATTTATTAATAGTTGTTCGATTTCAATGAATGGTACTGTCTAAGAAAGATCAAACTAACTTAAAAGATTTAAGTGTAGAAACATAATTAACTTGTAGCTAGTAATACAGTATCATCTTATAACAAATAATATGTAAAAATACATTTACTCTTAAAAATTAGAATAACAAGAAAAAAACAAGGACTTTACATTGAATTCACTGAAAGGTAATGTTTCATAAAGTCTGAGAAAAGGAAAACTGTTAACATAGATTGTACCAGATAGGTAAATATTTTATACATTCATATCTTACATCATAACAAAAGACTAGTTTACCAAATACATGGCACCTTTTATAATAAGGAATAATACAGAATAAAATTTGATATATATACATATGATATAATTTGATGATGAATATGAAAAGTGTGAGTGTATGTGTGCGTGCACACAATTTATTGAACACTGCAATCAATTTCTCCGTCTTGTGGGAAACAGTTAAGTACAGTAGCACAAGCACGCATGATATATGTCATAGTACCATAGCTGCCACTAGGAGCACTGTCATAGAAATGTTGACATATATATCCAGCACCACCACACAGTAGTGCACCACCAGATGTCAAATCTCTATCCTTAACAGACTTAGCACAACAAAGTGTTGCATCACCATTTACTTTCATCTGAAATGGAAAAAAGGTACCCATATAAATTAAAGCAAGAACAGGTTTTTATTAAATATGATATGCAATTCTGTTATGGTAAATACCAGTAAGTAAATTCATGAAGTTCAATAAGGATTAAAATCTTTATCAGTTTCTACAGAATGGAAAATATGTAACGAAAAAAACATATAAACATCTTTTTTTGAAAATATCTGTAGTAGCCCTTTCAAATTTTACACTACAGTGATCCTTAGGTTTTGTAAATGATCTGATTATTTAATTCTTTATGTATAATTACTTAAGAACAGTGAATAAATTATAAATAAACCATCAACTGATAACATCAGTAAATATTCTATAAGATAAAATATTTTATTACATACACAAAAAATAAATTTATTAATTAAAATATTTTATAAACGATTAAAATATTTATTTAAACTATCTGTTAGGGATGGCAAACAGTTGTGTTACTAGGAAGTGAAAGAAGAGAATACTTCTGTTTACATGAATAGATTATGTATGTCACTTAAATGAACAATGGGCATTTGTGTTTTGCTATGTTAGAACAGACTTCTAGAGTGTTTTACCAATTTATTAACTATTTACTCTTGAAGTAGGTGGCGTTCTGCCAATCATGGATTATAAATTTTTGTTACCCACAATATACAACAGTTAACCATAACGCAGAAGTGTCAGAAAAATCATTTGCAGATCTAGGTACAACTAATGCTAGTACAGCTGGTACAACATTATTAAGTTTATTATTTTTCCTTGAATTTTAAATTTAATCTATAATTATTACAATTGTAATGTATTTTTTATATAACAATTTTTCATTCTGCAAATGAATGGCTTTTATTATAGTTATTTAATTTTTAATAGAACACTGGGAATACAGCACAGATTTATCTTTAATACTGATTTTCAAACAGTGAAAGTTATTTTTTAACTGTTTATTGTTTATAAGAATTATTCATTTAATTCAGAGTAAAGAAAATAAAAAACATTATTTACTGCTGCTGTTTCTGTACATAGGCAAACTATTTTAATTTTACATTAATGTTCATATTTTTATGAAATATGTTATAAAATAAAGCTGTTTTTTTGCTGTATCAATTTATTTTTTGTTCATATTCTCTTTTATGAAGTGGTCTTTGAAACACACAATACTTGAAATACTTTTGTTTTGAGACCGGACAAAAGTCGAATGGACAAAAAATTGTTTAATCTGACATTAGATATTTTAAATATTCCTTCATTTATAATTTTGCACATCATGTTTTCAAGAAATATATTAACAGTGATTACTGTAAAACACATTAACAGTGAGTTATAACTGTATTTGTAAAAATATTAAGTATAATTATAGTAAATTTTACCTGATCTTCTAGAAAAATTTGGTTGGCTTTGTGAACAAGATTTTCAACAGCTATGACACCACCCAGACTATCAACAACATCATATTCAGCAATAATAGTTAGCACCATCAATGCTTCAACAACTAATTGCCTATACTCAGGCTGAGGTATTGCATTCAATACTGTTTCAACTGCCAATGCGAATTTTAGTTCCCCAGATGTCATCTAAAAAAAATAAAAATATATATATATACAATTTTCATAATTAATATATATTAATTACAGTATATATTAATAATACAGTAAAACAAAGTGTTAAGGTTTCCTTCCAATAATTCCACTCTTGAAAAGCATATTGTATTAGAAAAAAAAAATTAAAATTCCTTCTCATAGAGTATGAAAAAGTAAAGCATTATAATTCTTTAGTCTTAAAAGACATTTTACCAATATATGCGAGATAAATTACTACCAATTTGCTTGAGGTGGCTGTGACTTGATCACTTTTAAAATACACTGAAATGTTCTAATCTATTGGTTATTATCAAGCTAATACCACCAATTTCAATTGGGAAAGCTGGGTCCTATAATAAAACAACCTTTTAAGCTTTCACATTTATAAGCATATGGGCATAATTTTTAGTATGATGAATACAATTCTAGCTGCCTGACTGATGAAATGTTTTCTGACTATACTACTGCTAAAAATTGTATCGTAACAGATTTTACTATTCACACTAACATATCACAAATTTGAATTAGAAACTAAATAAATGAATGATTCTTCAACTACTTTTTTAAGTGTTGAGAAAAATAAAAAATAATTACATATGGAAGCAAATAGAAATACAAAGTCTTCAAAAAATGTTATCTCGGAGGAGTCCCAAAGATGTTCAGGTTTATCTTAAGGACTTAAGCTACAACTTGGTTTTTCTGAAAAGAAATGATTGCTTTAGTTCTTGAGCCTTTAGACAGAGCCAGTAGTGAAAAATACAGTTTGCAAGGCATTATTTATTTATGTAAAAAAATATCAAACATTAGATGCAGGGAGATAGAAGAGAATTATGAGTTCCTTGGAAGATTTGATTAGTTTATCATTATGGAAAGGATTTTTCACCTAGTGTCAAAGGACACATATAGATGCCGATCTTTATGAAAGAATGGTAGCATTTCTGCACTTCATCTGGAAGATTCTGGGTTCAACTCTTGGTCAGGCTTGGTATCTCTTACATAACTATACTTGGATAATTAGTATATAATTTCTAAATTAAAAAAATGTTTCCTACCAATCACCTAAAAGTCATGATATAAAATATGGTATTCATAGGATGTCATAGAATAAAACCAAATCTGATAAATCTTTGTCAAATATAGAGATTTAAAAAACGTTATGTTTACTTGCTGCTAATGTAATTTTTATTAGACTTTGATCAACCTACATTCACTTTCTCTTCTATGTAAAAAAAAGAAAAAAAAAATAGTATTCATTCTAATTATCTATTTTGTGGAAATTTGTTTAGAACAAGTAGTAAGCCAAGAATGCATAGCAATTCTCTAAAAATAACAATGTCAACATTTGCTATTGAAAAATTGCTAAAATAGTCTTATTAAAGTGATCTTAAAAATAGAAGGTAATATTGAAATTCTGTACGCTAAAACTGACCTCCTGAGTAAGGTTTTGAGGTAAAAGACGACCCTCTATAGCTAGACCTTGGCACTGAAAAAAGTAAACAGAGAATTAAGAAAATTAAAATGACATGCACACTAATTTGATAATTTTTATTTTCCAGTATTATCACATGCTGAATATACGAAATTACATACAAAAATTAGTTTTTGTACAGGTGATCAATTTAAAAGTACACTGCTAATTTCTTTGTGAGTGTTTATATCAGAATTTGTTGAAGCGGGAATAATTCAATTGAATGAGGGAAATTTAGTGGATTACGGTTGGTACATGAGAGAAAGACTGTTCGAAAGACTAGATCATACCTGAGTCAGTACTGGTTGCATCTATTGGTACATGGTTAGTTTGAATAGTATTGTGTCAATATGTGTTTATCAATAGAAGAAAGAGTGTTCATTGTCAAACAGTATTTTGCCACATGTTCTTATATTCAATGCATGAACAAATTTACTGAAAAATTCAACAAAACTAACTTAACTAACAAAGTGCACCAACAAAAAAGCTATTGAGGAATTTGTAAAAAAAAAGTACATAATACTGGTTCTGTTTGTAAAAAAACATGAATCAGGAAGAGGACAATTTTAACAAAAGAGAGAATACAATTAAGCAGAAAATGGTTACATCCCACACAAATTTCATGGGAAGTTATACAAGAAATGAATGTTTTGTACAGTTCAGCTCATACAGCACTCAGCAAGATTTTAAAGTTTACTCACATTGTATTCAAGTTTTCCATGAACTCTATGAAGCTGACTATCAAAAAAGGATTTATTACAGTCAGAGGTTCAAAAACTTTATCCATTGTAAAATAAGTTTTAGATACTTTTCTTTTCTGATGAGGCTTGGTTTCACCTTAATGGATATATAAATAAACAGCCATAAAATATTATGTATGACATGCAGGTAGGTAACATGTGTAAAAATTAGATGTGTGGTGTGCTGTGCTAAGAGAGTAATTGGACCAATATTTTTTTATAAAACTATAAATTCTGAATGCTACCAAGAGATTGTTAATTTATTGAGCTGTTAGAATAGGAGGAGAGGTACTGTTGATTACAACAGATATACTGCTCACACATGATAGAATTTCTTCATGAGTTTTTTAGGGATGGGCTGATTTCTAGAGGTCTGTGGTTGCTACAATTTCCAGACGTCTTCAGTTTGGATTTCTTTGTATGGGGTTTTCTAAATGAAAAGATTTATTGGAACAATCCTCACACCCTATAATAACTTAAAATGAACATTACTGCTAAAATACAAACAATTATGTCTGGGATGTTTAGAAATGTATCTAGAGCAATGGTTAAACGTGTATAAGTGTCTGGAACAAAATGGTAACCACAAAATTGAACAAAATGCGTTTGTATAAAGTGAGTCTAAATGTAACAAATACAATACAAATGAAATTAATTTTATTATATAACTGTATTTTTAAACTGATCACTCTATATGTAATGAGGTTATGTGCCAATTATATAAATTTGTTTCACCCAGCTGTTTTGGATCACTGTTGAAATACCAAAACTGAAAATGAAGATTAATTATCACAAGATATATGGTTGAGTTTGTTTTTCATCTTCATACACATACACACGCGCGCGCGTGCATGTGTGTGTGTGTGTGTGTGTGTGTGTATGAAGATGAAAAATAAAGAGAAGATGAAAAAAAGAGAGTGTTGAAAAATAGTAATATTTAATGATTTATAATTTTTCATTTATCATACATAAAATGTTAATACAATTAAAAATATTTATATTAAAGTCAAGTTGTTAAATTAAAAAAAAAACTATTTGGGTGATGCATTTTGTTAGGTACTTAACTTAAAATTTTTTAAGTAAATCATAAAGATAACTTGATATTAATCATAAACATAAATTTTTTAAGTACATAAAGGCATATATAAAGCAGTCAATTTGCTAGTGCTGTAATTGTAAGTCTGAATATTGTAATTAAAATATTATATTAGGCTTAATATTTTACAGTCGCTGTATAATATATAAACAATATAGTAACGTAAACAAAAAAGTTTACAAAAATAGTGATCCTTCATGAACAAGCAAACACAAATGAAGGATATTAAACAAATCAAATTTTGTTATTTTTAGCTATATTGCTCCTTCTACCAGCAAAAAAATTCAAGAGTTCTAACTTCCAGGGAAGTATGGAAAACTGTTTGATCATTTTAAGTTTTCTGTTGAGTGCTTCATTCAATACCTGACAAATTTTGAGGAGACTAATATTATGAAAATAAAGTGATAAAGTAATTTTTATACAACTGAACATAATACCAACCAGTACACTTTCCAATATGGGTTATATAACATGTTTAACTGCTGCCTTTTTTTTTGTAAATCGTATAAAAAAAAATTCACTATCTTTTGTGTTTAGCTTTAACATTTTTCTGTTATAATGTACTTTCAGGGATCTTAAATGCACATATGACAAACTGCTATCTAATGCATAAAAAAAAGCACAACAAATCTTCTAAACAACTTACTGACAAAATGAAAATTGCTAGCAACTATTTTCTTAGTCTATGTTGTTATTTTAAGTTTATGTTTATTTTTTTGAAGATAATGCTAAAAAATTGTAAGGACAGTAAAAATCTTGTATATCATGATCTTGAAAATCAATGTGCAAAATGTTACAACCACACCTACAATGTCACTTCCATACCCATGTTAACAATCCCTTTCACTACAGTACATAACTAATAAACAAGCTGTTTTGGATAAAAGTAACTGAACAGTTACTAACTTACTGTTCAAAGTACAGTTACTTACTTCCTTTTTTAATGTAGGTAAAAAACATTAAAACAATGTTAGAAAAATGAGAATAAAGTAGGGTAAATAAATCACTTGTAATTTCCTATAAAAAAGGAAATTATACAGTATTATTGCATTATTATAACAAATAATATAATACACATACCCGTTCCAGTACAGACCACACTCTAGGATAAAAATCACGAGGTACTCGATTAAGAGCTCCATCAAGACGTCTTCTACGCAACCACTGACCCTGTCTATCCTCTTCACCGATACTAGATGCTATACTACATGTATCACCAATGCTACCAGCAGCCCCAAAACTGGTATCAATCCCAACAATACCTCCTATTTGACTTTTCTAAACAAATTTTGAAATAATATAAGCTGGTTTCTGAGCCAACAATAACATTTTCAATAAATTATTATGATTCAAATTACATTAAATTGCTTTCATAATAATTTTATCATCTAAAATTCTACATTGCTGAATGATTAACTTAAACAAAAAGGATTTCAAATGTAATGGTTTAGAATAAAAATAATTTAAAAGTTATATAATTAAAGTTTTACGTTAGCTTAAAACTTTTATATTGTTATTCTATATAGGTTTGTATTTGATGATTTTAAATTCAGTTTTTATAAATTTTTGTGATAAGTTCTGGGCAGTTCTTTAGCAGAAAAAAATAATGGAAGATGTCCTTACAAGTATTCATAATACATAAAAACATTGAACATTTATATGAATAACACAGTTTTGGTTGTAAAACAACAGATCTCTTATTAGATAAAAAGCTAGCAACAAATTGCAACAATATTTTTTGATCACACCTCGTATATTACTATTATTTTACTGAAATTAATTTTTTTAAGATTCATTTTATTTCTCTGTACTATTAAATTATATTTTAAATTCTATTAATACGAGTATAAACTACCTAGTACAAAATATTGACATAAGAAAATTTTACAATGAAAGTACTTTTGAGGATCCTGCATCCTCAGTTATGATTAAAATATTTAATTAAACTTTATTAAATATTAAGCTACCTTTACAGTTTAATTAAATATTTCAATCATGACTGAGGATGGGATCCTACAAAAGTACTTTCATGGTAAATTAAGGTAAGACATCTTATCTCATATTCTGTAGAAGGTGGTTTATTATTATTATTATTATTATTATTATCATCATCTTTACTTATACTTATATTTGTTCATCACTTTAGTCAGTCAAGTCTCTTCAATGGGACTGTTTGGGCCTTGTAGTACTTTTTCACACTTTCTGATCTTTGTGCCCTCTCTAGTGTTGAAAAATAGTGTCATAATGTTCAGTTTAAAAATATAGTACTGTACCACAGAATCAATTAAATAAACAGTATTGGGTTAAAGTGATCGATCGGATACCTAGAAGCCAAATACAGTACAGTAAGTAGTACTACAGTCGCGTCACTGAATGTGTTTTCATTTTAGTATTTCTTGCTAAAATACTGTACAGTATATTTTAAAAAACAATGTACTCCATCAGCTCTGGTTCATTTGTAATGAACGTTGTCGAGTGCCAAAAGGAAACAGCTGTTTGTAGTGATAAAATCCAAATAATTCAAGAACTGAAATGAGGCCTATCAAATTCAGTTGTCGGCAAAAAAACATAGATTTTCTTCATCCACAGTTTCAACAGTATGGAAGAGTTGCGAGAAACTTATGAGTACTCTTGAAAAAATCACACACAAGCAAAAACTCACGCTATGTGACAAAGATAACTTAGTACCCTCTTATCATGGTTTAAAGTGAAAATGTACCTATCAGTAGTACAGTTTTAAAAATGCAGGCTGAAAAAATTTGCTATAAATCTTGGCTAGCCAGATTTCATCTGTAACAACGGATGGTTAGACAGTTAGACAGACAGATTGGTTTTTCAAATATTAATGTGGACCATTATTACCATGATGAGGACGATATACCACTCTCAGAATGGATTCAAACTCTTTAGCTCAACAAAAAATCTGCCTTTCAAGAATAGTCAATAGATGACTGCACAACAGCTGATGATGTACATATTACAGAAATTCCGACTGATGAAGACATAATTACTGAAGTAACTCGTAGTTGTGCAGGTAACAGCTAAGCTGAAACTGAACTGGGGGAAGATGAATCTACTACTCTTCCAGTCATATCAATGATTGACGCTACAGAATGTTTTAAAAAATTAACAGAGTTAAGTGATGAATTTTTAGAATACTTGAGTAAACTACTAGACTGTTTTGATGATTACCAGTATATAATTATTAAACAAACAGAAATAAACGATTATTTTCAGGCTAATTAGTTTGTATGCGCAATTAAGTTTTGATTAGTCTATTAGAATCAAGAAAAAATAGATTAGAATGATTTTCTAGATTTAAAACAGTCTGTACGTAAAAATGTGTAACATAGAAATTTTTATGTGGTGTTCATTTGCTAGTTTCCTCGATGATTTTGGTAAGTTTTTCTGTACACTTATTATCGTTTTTTTTGCTACTTCACTGAACGCTAACAGTTTTGGAAAACCAACATTTTGGAATATGTAAAAGCAAAAAATATTAGCATCTAAAAATTGTATTATATCTAAATTTTATTTGTTAGTCTATAATGCAAACCACATTGATATTTTATTTTAAAACAGCTTCTTCTTAGATATACAGTAAATTTTTTGTATTATAATAGATAATGACAGTATAAAAATTTATGGTTATGAGGTGGAACTTGGAAGTACCGAGCACTTAGCTGTAACAAGCTAATTGGATTAGTCCCTCGAGTCTTGTTATAACAAAATTTTACCATATATGAGTCTTTAAAAAGAAAAATTTCAGTAAAACAAAATACATATATTTAAATATATAATAACATAATATGTAGCTAATAAGTAAGATTTAGGTATTGATGAATCGCAAAAATCTAAAAAAAATTCATTGATATGTATATTATGTATGTGCCTTAGTTTGATCCTCAATGACGTTTCAACAGATGTTACTCAAAGTCTAACTAAGGCAAGGTGTATTAAATTAAATCATATATTTCTTGTTCTGCTCAGATACATAAACAAATGAGTAACAATTGATAGAATAGCCAGACAAAAACACATGTGACATAATTACTAAATCATCAACAATAATAAATTAACCACTAATTACCAACCAGCTAGTGCAAAGGAATTAACAAAATAAAAAGATATTTATAAACTTACCTTACTGACACGTCCACTTTTGCAGCTAATAACAGAAAAATTACCATGACCAACTGCAAAAAGGTAAAAAATAAAGAAATATTATGTGTACTTAAACATAAAAAAAATAATGGATGAGTCAATGAAACAGGCAGTTATGAACATTATTTTTCCTACTAAAATTCATTAAGCCTGATGACATTTAGTAAAAAAAAACATCCTTTTTTCTATAGCATCTAGTTATGATGGAGCGCTGGACAGCTGAACACAACATGCATCTGTTATTGAAGCATTCTACAAAGTTAATGACTGTTTTGATGCCACTTTAATATCCATTGGAATAATACAGTGCTAATAGCCCATGCAATTAAAATCTGGAAATAGAATTTTAAAGAAACTAGTTTAACAATGAACAAAAAGCTTCCTGGTAAATAAAATAATATACACAAACCTGACAGCATACATTGTTACTTTGCTGAGCTGCAATGCTACAAATCTCTAAGAGTCTGTCTGTCATCATTCAGTTTCATTTGGATAGTCACTCAATGCATCCATACAAAATTGAAATAGTGGAGGTCTTAAATTAGTTTATCTTATGACCTTTTTCAGACAACTTTTGATTTTTATAAATGTTAATGATGATATTATCCATAATATTTTAATCAGTGATGAATCATATTTTCAATTCTTTGGATCTGTGAATAAATTCATCTTCCAGTAAAGAGTGGTAATAAACAGCTCTAATAAAAATTGCTGTACAGTATTGAAATTACTGTATGGTGCACAATAGCATCCTCTGGAATGATCAGTCTATGTTTATTTGAGGACAATGACTGGAATATCATTGTGTCATTGTGACAGGTCTGAATGATTAAAGAATTTTTGTTTCCTCAAATAGTACAAAAGCTTGAATTATATCCAAATATTTGGTTTCAACAGGATTGAGTGACAGTCACACACAAGGTAAACCATGAATGCAATGAAAATGGTTGTTTATAGATCACATTACCTTCAGATACACCAATATTCCTTGGTATACAAGATTGCCAAATCTCACAGCAAGCAATTGGTTTTGGGGGATATTTAAAGACTAGGATATTCAGTGACACATTCCCCTGAAATCCTGAAGTACCCAAAGAAAAAATATTACTAAGTTATCTCCCATATTCCTGTGAATGTGTAACATGCAATTAAAAATATAAAAACTCAACATAAAGAATCAAACTAGTGGCCATTTTCAGGAATAGGGTTCAGAACTTACATTGTTTTAAGGAACAGATAAAGGCTAAAAACAATCAATTCAGAATAAAACGTATTTTTTTAATGTATAAATAAAAGAGTAATTAAAATTATAAAATAGCCTATTTTCTTGACTCGCCTAAAAAGTTAACAACAATAAGAAAAAAACACAAGAGTGGTTAAAAAAATCTTTAATACCTAACAAATTATCCATTTATAAACTATGGCATATTATTTTGAAAAATATTACAATTACTGACTTTTTTGTATAAATCTAAGACAGCACTAACACACTCAGTGTTGAGAAGTCATAAAAATTTGAAATAAAAATAAAGGGAATGAACTTTTTTTTGTGTGTAGAACAATAAATGAATGAGGGAAATATTTTTTTCAAATTTAATAACTATTTTATGAGGGCTGTATCTAAAGTTCTAATTATTAATCTAATTAATGATACTGCACTAAAAATAAATAAATAAAAAATATATTTATTTACTTACCACTGCTAATTGCAAATTCTTTCCCACTCATTATGTGATGTAATAAATTCTTCATTTCAAATGGAGATAAGTTTAGCAAATGCTCAGATGCTTCCTCACCAGAACATGACAAAGTTCTTGATAATTCAGTAGCCATTACCTACAACAAAGTTTATATACATTTACTAAAAGAAATATTAAAACACAGATTTCTAGAAAAACAATGTACATTCAGAAAAAAACAATAGATGAAAAATGATCTGACAAGTTAGTTAACACATACAAGAAGACTAAAAAGACTAAGATTGCTATTACTGCAGTTTTAATTCATGCAATTTTGAAATTTATGTGACTTTACTGCAGTTTTAATTCATGCAATTTTGAAATTTATGTGATTTCAAAATACAACAACATGGAAAAAGAAATTAATATTTTTCAGTTTGTTAATACAAGTCTTAGAAATTTCACCCTAGTAGCAAAATATATTTTTTTAAATAATTTTTTATTTATGTAAGAGCAGTTATAAATAATTTAGTGTTGAAAACAAAGAAGCAGATAATCATGTTATTGTACTGGAATGCTTTAATTTAAAACAAATGGTATTAATTAATAGAAAACATATTAATCAGTAATGCAATCCGTTACAGTAATTACAAGAAATTACACTACTCTGTAGTGAAAGTTACATTAAATAGGTTTTTCCACACTACTACTGTGTGGAAAAACCCATGTCTACAGCCTTAATACAAAAGAATATTTTTGAAACAATTTCCATAAATATTGATGAAATATTAGCACTCAAAAAACAAATTGCTAAAAATCGTACTAAATATTAGTCTGGAACTCTGGGTCTAGTATATTATTATCAGTAATCTGAATCTTGAACTTGCACAATAAAATACATACATGTAAATCACATCTGTGTACTTTGTACGAGTTAATAACTGTGGCATTGTTAAAAAAGAATTTCCGTTTTTATAAACAGAGATTGAATTTAAATTTTATATATAAATATTTAAAAAAAGCTGAAAACACAGTTGTAAGACTATCCCATCATGCGACTAAAGCCATGTTTTGGGAAAACCTCCAACTATAGATTGTTTCTGATGCATAGCTTACACACACACAACATAACTTAATATATTTATAATTTTATTTAAACATAATATTTTTTCGTTTATTTAATTCAATGATTCTAACTGAAGTGTGTGTGCAATCATATTTAATTTGTATATGTGGGGGTATTAGCGGCGACAGTTGGCACTAACTAAATAATGTAATTTCACAACTTATGCAGAACAAATTTCATTTGTATGATTGGCAAACTGGTGTAGCTGTGAAGTATAATGCATTAGATACCAAGGTAATCAAGTTTGAGACCCAGCCAGACTGAGTTACTTTTTTAACTTTAAATGTTATTCACTTATTTAATTCTACTACTCACCTGTGATGTCACTACATAGTAGTAATAATTTAAGAGTATTTTTTGGGTTGGGAGTGCAATTTTGATAATTTTTTTTGCAAGTAGTGTTATTTTTTAATTGTTAACAAATATTTCTAAGAAAAATATTACCTTAATTAGGTGAAATCTCAAGATACCTGTGTGTGATCTTGCTCACAACCTTACCCTCTTTACATTGAACATTTAATGGCATCAATGCCTTATATTTAGAAGTAATCTGACCAAGTTTGGTCAAAATAGGTCCAGTAGTTCTGGAGATATAAGTTGATTTAGAGGCCATCACCAAACACACACAAACATACGAACATTAGTATCTGGAAAATTTCTATCTGGTTTTTTGGGTTCCTTGACATCAAGATCCAGTGAAAACCACACATGCCCAAATTGGACTGATTGCAATACTTTTCGTTCTAGAGCTATAATGCCTCTAGATAGGAAAGTAAAATTAAATTCTTTCGGCCACAGATTAAATTACACTTTTAAACAAAAATAACCAAAATTCAAATAGCCAAGCATCTACCAGTACAAAATATTGTACTGACAGTACAGGTCACATTCAAATTAAATTTCAATTCATTTAGTCAGTGATGCCAACTACACAAATAAAAGTCAATTGAAAATGTTTTATAATAATCACCTGATTTGTTAATAAAACAGCTGTAAAAAACTACATCTTGACTTTCCTTTACTAAAATTACCTTTTTTCTGGTTTTAAATGAAGTTGAATTTCTCAGATTACTGATTATTTTTTATTGTTTTAATTTACATTGATTTTCACAGAATTAAATTCTCTTTTTACTACAATTTGATTTGTTAATTGGTAATTTAACAAAATTACTTTATATCACAACAACAAAATCATGTCTTTTATCTTTATTTAGTTTTATGTAACATTTCTACAAAAAGAATAGAGAAACAGACCGTTTATAATAATTTTCAGTAAATAACTTGTATACAGATTAATTTTTTACTAGATAGTAAAAAAAAAAAAAAAAAAAAAAAAATTAGTACTGTATTATATAGAAAAGATTGGGGTGAAATATTTTGGCAATTTTTCTTGGTGATAGACTCAGCATATGTTCTAAAATCTTACCTTAAATATTTGTTAATAAATTATACTAGATATTCTATTAAAAAATGAAATGTCTAATTTGTAAATATTATAGTTTTTTTAATTTTTTTAATTATTGTGAACCTCTTTTTTTAGATTTGTCTAGTAAATATGGTAATAATATACAAATAATTCAACTATTCAGAATACTTTGATTGTTATGGGTATGAAATGAAAAAAAAAAAAAAAAAACATAAATTAACACATACTGTCTAACATAAAAAACAGCCAGGTTGTACTGACTAATAAGACAAGGGCAAATCCTGCCTAGTAAACTGGATTTAAACTCTGTAAAAAAAATTCTCTTAGAATTTCAACAATTTACAGGTACAGGTATAGTATAGGCAGGAGAGAACCTGGCAGTATAACACCATATGACATAACTTAATTATTATTATTTATAAAATACATACAAAATTTTTATATGAATTTTTGTCAAAACAATCTATTTTCTAGAAAAGTTTATATGATAAACATATAAACAAACTGATAAATCAAAGAAAGAAAGTACAGAAAAAATAATGAAATTATAAAATAGATAAATGTAATAAAATAAATTATCTATAACTAAATAATGTTTTTTTTTGTACTTGCTACTTGATGTCTGCACTTTCTATCTTAGTAAAAACTTATCATTATTTCTTTTTATTAATTAATTAATTAATATCTTAGATACTACTGAATGAAAAGAGATTATTAACCCAATGTTCAATACATACAGTGAAATCATGAAATAATACAACACAAACAAATTTAATAAAACTTTTTTAAAACATTAATTACGTTATACTTTACCTAAATTTAAAAAAAATCTGGATGCCAGTTACTAAGCAAATCTAATAATAAATACCAGAATGAAGAAAAGGACTGAAATTAACTAAAGAAATTAAACTAATGAAATTAACTAAAGCATAAATTGCTGAAAATAATTTTAAAACAACTAGAATAATTGTTGTTTCTTCAATTAGTTTTTTTTTTTATAACTAAAATATTTCAGTTTTCCAGCTACTGCTTGGTCTGGGAGTAAGAGTATAGATAAATGCAATTACCGCTAACAGCTTACCAGGCCTGATGTAGCTGCAGTGAAAGTGTAAATGTATCGGTAAACATGTAGTCTGCAACAAACTCAGGTCAAACTCTAGCATTCAAATCCATATAAAAGCAACTGATGGGTTTTTTTTAA
This sequence comes from Zanna intricata, assembly GCA_010016005.3. Taxonomy (NCBI): domain Eukaryota; kingdom Metazoa; phylum Arthropoda; class Insecta; order Hemiptera; family Fulgoridae; genus Zanna; species Zanna intricata. The sequence goes on from JAAAKQ030195456.1 coordinate 28,372, forward strand.
AAAGAAAAGGTATGCTTATACAAGCATATCTTTTCTTTTTAAAAAACCAATGTCTTAGTCAGATGCATACATCATTTTTGTTTTTGCTGACAACAAGCCATAACTACCCACTTTTTTAATAATACTTTTATAACTGTGTATTTAGCATTAAATCTGTCAGAGAAGTTTTTAAGATAAGAAACATCTTTATTGAAACTAAATTAATTATGCATAAACATAATTATTTAAAATAAATTATGATAAACAATCACTAACAAACCGCTAATAAACCAAAACTTAAATGTTACAAAAAAAAAAAAAATTGTACTTGTTTAATGTTACAATATTTTATATTAATTTGCAAATAAATTCTACTATAAAATAGTTCAAATTTATAAACTGTACCTGAATAATAAGACCAACACGAAGTCTCAACATCTCTAAAAATAACTGCGGCTCTGTCCTTATAAACATGGCAAGATAAACTAAAAGTTCCTGTGAAAAACAAAATTATTTTCAAAGTATGAAAAATAATATCCCTCAAAAGCACGGTGACTTGAATAATAAATTATACTTCAAATTGCAAATAGAAATTTTATTTATTAAGTAATTAATTAAAACATTATAATTCTATTTAATCTAGACAGTTTTTTTTTTATAAAGAACAGACCAAATAATAATTTTTTTTTAAATTTATAATAAATTCTAGAGTTTGTAGTACCGAGAAAATAAAACAATAATATTGTAAAAACTAGATGAAATTTTATTGAACTATAAGACACTCTAATTAAAGCAGGACTTTTATTGTAATAAAAAAAGAAGATAAAAGTAGCTTTCCTTCTTATGCCACTCTTTTGAGATATATAACAGCATTTTTTTTAAATATAATGCACTATATTTGAAAGTATAAAAAAGGTCACAGTATTTAAAATATATATATATACATATAGGGAAAAATATTTCTTCAATAAAAATTATTATGACAACAACAATAATAATAATAACAATAATTTGCGGTTGCCACAGAAGAAGCTGTATATGCATAATTGTGAAATAGTTTTAATCCTTTGCCTTGCCTCTTTGAGGCTGGCGGGTATATTTTCTGGTTGAAGAAGACCGTGATGTAATGATAATAATAATAATAATAAAAACTCTGACACAGTGTGTCAGAAGGACGGATTTTTGGTTTTAGTTAATCTTGAAAAT